>JADRCD010223163.1:0-31445 GCA_019843815.1 Montemys delectorum
TATGTTTATTAATATAGTTGCTTTTGGAAATATTACAGTCTCTGAAGAGAACTCTTGGTCTCTCCAACATGGATGCCCCAAATCTTTTGTTTCAAACAAAATTTGGCTTTATTTATGATGGAGAGCCTTGTGTAGGTTATACTGACAGATGGGACTAAGGTGGAGGTGGTGTTTGCTTGTTTCAAGGCGGTGTATATGAGCATGACCTGGCTCTAATAAAGGTAGATACTTTATCCTTACTTTACCCTGACCACTAGCAGATTTCATGCGGGCAAAGCACTTGTGCACATATAAAATCCTTAAGAATTGCTTTCAGGTTACAACTATAATGACAACTGAAATCCTGACTGCTTTCTTGAACAAAGAAGTAAAATCAGGAAACAAGTTGACTGTGACCTGTGCTTGTATCAGAACTGCCATCTGGTTCTTGGCACATAGTGAGATGAGGGGCTGGATGCTTGCCGGATGGGGAGGAATTTGTCCTTCCATTTTTATCATTGTAGTTCAGTGTGTTTCCACCTGTCAGGTATGTCATAAGATTGCCTGTTTAGGCATGCAGATTGTGGTAAGTTACCCATACAAATCTTAGGAGAGGTGGGGGAGGATTGTGGCAGCTGTGCTCAGCAGGCAGTGCTGAGGAGACACTTTCCTCTGCATTCACAGCCCCAGGAGATTCAGAGGAGTCTTAATGCTAAAATCTACTAATTTTAAAATCAGAATCAATAGCTGTAGGGTGGTCAGATGAGGAGACTCATGTCTAGGGTGTATTATAGGATGATAACTTCTACTCTTGGTGACCCCTGGAAGATTGACTTGATAATTAATAAATCAATTGACACGGGTTTATTAGACTCAAGGCTTTGTTTTAAGGCTTACAAATACAAGCTGTTGTGTAGAGTACTGCTGCTGTCTCGTGCATTCTTCTGAACTTTGGTGAGTGCTGTGGGTGGAAGGAGTGTGAGCTTGGAATTAGAATACAAGTAGGAGTTGTCGGGTAACTTAGTCTGGTTCCTCATCCAGTAAGGAGGGTGCTGGTAACTCACTTACGTTGGCAAGATTGCCTGAGAAGTTTGAAACTTTATGTGGTGTAAACTTCACCAAATGGTAGGGCTTGGCTTTGTGGACTTTTTCTAATGATTTTTTAACCATGTGCTTTCTGCGTTACGTTCATGTGTATGAAGCACATGGCAGGTATATGGAACCTAGGGACTCTTCCACCTACTAGATGTGGTGCCTGGAGTTTTTTCCAAGCCTTAGTTTATATGAAATGGAGTTAATGATAGTACTAGTCACACTCGGGTATTTACACCCATAAGCACCTATAAAATCTTCAGCATCACTGTGAGCCCGACACCTTTGGGTACTTGATAAATGTCTGTTGTGCCCCTTACAGCTTCTGTCAGAACTGATTTGAATGGTAGTGAAACCCAGGACTGCTCAAGCTACTTCTGCCCTGTACTGTCACCACATGGGATTAGTTCTTAAAGCAATACACTGGGCAACACAGTAGGCATTATGGGTTCTGGGGAAAGTGTGGTGGTGAGTCAGGTGCCTACCCTGCTGTAACTGTCTGTTGAGTGCATTTGCATCATTTGTAGGGCATATTAGATTCTCCAGAGAAAACCAGCATAACTTTTGGTGTAAGGAGACTGTTTTTAAGCTTTTCCTTTTAAGGAATGTTTAAATTTATATCATCATGTATGTAGCCTGACGTAGAGGCAGAGGTTATAGGGCAGCTGGTGGGAGATGGGTTTCCTCCCCACCATGTGGATTGTGGGAGATGGGTTTCCTCCCCACCATGTGGCTTCTTAGGGTTGGATTCAGGTTGTGAGGCTTGGCAGTGAGCACTCTGAGCCAGGATCCCACTCCTTTTTAAATGGAACTTTTTTGTGGTGAGGAGGCTGCTGAGAAGCAAACCCAGAGTCCTGCCTCATGCATTGTAGGCAAGCACTCTGCCACCAAACTACAGTTCCATCTCTAAATGGGACTTTAAAAACAACAATTAAGTTGTAAGTATTGTATGTATGTATATCCAATAAGAATAAATAAATAAAGTAGGAGTTGGATCTTTTCTATTTGACAGAGTTTTGGTGAGCCAGAACCTCAAGATCACAGAACCCTAGCATGGGGTTCATTCCTTGTCTAAAATGTGCCCATGGACTGTAATGGAGGGGTTTAGCTAGGCAGCCATGGTCTTAACATTCTCTGTGGTGCAGCTAGCACAGGACCCAGCCTCTAGATTCAATGTAAGCAGATATAAGTAGCTGGGTTCCCTTCCTGTGTATGTGGTGTGTTCACAGATGGCTTACCCAAAGGCCAGTGTCCTGGGCCTCAGACCTAGAAAGGTGCTCTCTAGGGCATCATGCTGTTTCCTTCTGCTTCACAGCTCTCATCTCTTTCAAGGAATGAAAGAAAGCAGGTGTGTGGCGTCAAAGACCAAGATAAACCCTTAGTGCACATGGTGGGCCTTATGGAGGTCTGCAGATTACCTGGTTTTCATATGTAAGTTCGGAGATAGATGTGGTTCAGATCCTATATTGGATTTGGTCTGGTTATGATCCAGCAGAGACACATCAGTGTGATGCTAGTAACTGGCCAGAGTATATAAGGAATGTTTTAAAAGACTTATATGTGGCCAAGAGCCACACATTTGGAACTAAAATAGAAAACTTTTGTGAGGTGAGTCTAAGTAGAGCATAATGGAAAGAGCAGGAGGGCAGCAGCCGCCATTTTACCACAGCATATAGTACAGTCTGTACTACAGACAGAAGCCTCCTCCAGCTTCCCTGACTTGACTTTTGCCTCTAGCCGAAGAGAAGTGGGTGTCCTCACCAGTCTTGACTTGACTTTTACCTTGCTCCTGTAGCAGAGCACACCCTGTAAAGACATCTTCTTCCCTTTTTCTTCTTTCTTCCTGGGAACATGTTCAGTCCCCTTTCTTAAGGCAGGATGGGAGTAGAAATACCAAGTGCCGTGTTGGAATGAGGGAGCCAGGGTTTCACCAGCCTGTAGCAGACATACAAGGAGTGAGAAAAATCATGCAGTTGTTGGGCAGCCCTGAGATTTCACTTTACTGTGGCAAATCCTAGACCGTCTTTACTGAGAAAGTGTGATGTGCTTGTGTGAATTTTCTTAGATATGTGTACTTGGAAGTTAACAATTTTTAAAAATTTGTTTTCTAGAGGCTTAAAACAACACATTTATTATCTCATGTTTTCTAGAGGCTTGCGTCAACATTACCTTTTATTTTTTTTATGCCAGAAGTACAGGCCTGGCCTGACTGGGTGCCTGCTTCCATGGCTCTTCCATGGCTTAGTCGAGTGGTCCTGTGTGAAGGTCAGCTCCTGAGTGTGTCTCTGTGGCTGGCTGTAAGATGACCCCCTTAGGCTGTTTCTTGTTGTTGGCTGGAGCCTATTCTCAGTTCTGTGCCGTGTTAGGCCTTTATTTTGTGGTGGTCATGTTGGTTGTATTGGGGTTGAGCCAGAGGCCTTGTACTTCATCACTGACCTATGTCTACAACCTTTCCCTTGAGATGGAATCTCACTGAGTTGTCTAGTCTGCCTTTGACCTCACTGTATAGCCAAAGAAGACCTTCAACTTGTGACTCTTCTGTGTCAGCCTCATTATAAGCTGGGACTGTAGTCCTCTGCTACAAAGCCTGGCTAGAACCTTAGGTTTTTGAACATTCTCAGTCCTTGTTGCCCTTTATTATTGATTGATTGATTGATTGATTGATTGGATTCTCAAGACAGGGTTTCTCTGTGTAGCCCTGGCTGTCCTGGAACTCACTCTGTAGACCAGGCTGGCCTCGAACTCAGAAATCCGCCTGCCTCTGCTTCCCAAGTGCTGGGATTAAAGGTGTGAGCCACCACCGCCCAGCTCTTGTTGCCCTTTATGGTGACTTGAATTAGATATTCCCCATACTTTGAAGCATTTGAATATTTGGTCTTCGATTTCAAAGCTTTGCCCCATTTCCAGTTCTTTCCTTACTGGTTGTGATTTAAGATGAATGCTCTCAGTTTGCTGCTTCAGCTACCATACCTGCCGCTTCCCTCCTATAAAAACCTTTACCCTTCTTGAACTGTAAGCCAAGTAACCCCCTTCTTGCTTAAGTTGCCATAGTCTTGATGTTTTGTCATGGCAATTGAAAAGTAGCCTTTCTCTTCTCATTCTGTTAGATTCATCCTTTAGTAGGTTGCCTTCCTCAAAGGAGAACCTCTTCATTTCTACTTTATTGACCAGTGTTTCCTAAGTCCTTTTTTTCTGGAAAGATGAAACTCATTGGTGTCTCTCAGGTATTATAAGAAGTAGCTGGTGGGAAACTAAGGTCAGGCAGGTGAGCTGCTCTGGGCCCACCTATGGAACTACCTGTCCCCAGTGCCTCTCCCCTAGGCTGCATCTCTGCTGCAGGACCTTGTGTGTTTGGATGTCACCAGCTTTGTCCCTCCACTCTCCAGGACACAGTCCTTGAGTAAGTGCTTCCTACTCTTTCTTATTGCACTTTATGCTCTCTGCCCCAGATGTCAGAGCTTGGCCTTCTGGAGCCCGGCCCCCTGCCACCTGTTCCATGTGTCACTACAAGATCAGCTTTTGTTGACAGTGCCTGCAGCCTCTGCTTTGTAACTCCAGCATGTGCTTAGTGTATGATATTTTCAACGTTTGGACTCCAGCCTTAGTACTTACTTGGTGAGGGCAGAAGGCCCTCCTGCTGTTCTGTCTCTCATGAAGACTGGCTCATGACAGACAGCACCACTTTGGTGAGTTGGTGGAGTGAGCTCTGCTTCATGTAAGTGTTTCTGCTTAGATGGAAAGGTATCCTGGGACTCAGAAGCCCAGGACCCACACAGCTCTGAGAGGCAGTCTCCCCCAGCAGAGAGGCATTTTAGCTCCCAGGGGAGGCTCTTCCCAGCTGAGCTAAGGAGCTCAGGAGCCTCAGCCCCATTCCATCCACTTCTTAGCTTCTTCCCTTCTTCTCTTCATTGCTTCTCAGGTATTCCAGTGAGAACCACACCAGGCATCAACTCTTATAAAAGATTTGTTGCAGGTTCCAGGGTGTGGACAGCAGGGAATGGAACAAAGGGCGGCCTTATATGGGAATCTTAGGGGCGGATCTTTTCAGAGATCTCCAGAGTGAGGATTGGTGGGATTTCCTGTTCAGAGATTGGTGGAGTTTTGTGAGAAGGTCAGGGATTGGTGGCTCTTTTTCATGCCCCTCTCTTCCCCTGTATTCGGCCTACAGATTGGAATGGGGAGTTCCTCAGCTTTGGCTGGGCCTGGGGAGGCTGGAAAGGAGGTGTTGCCACTGTGGAAGTCCTGTGGGCAGTGGTACTTCACGAAGACTGTAGGCTGAGGCAGGAAAGGAGATGCACCACTGTGCACTGTTCCTGTAACGGCTGCAGACTGAGGCCATTTTGACAGCTCCTGTGGGGCCATCTTGTGCTGGCCATAGGCTGGGGCAGAAAGGGGGGCCATCAGCCTCATTGGTGGCTTTTGCAGCATGCTGCTTAGAGACTATACTCCAGAGTGTTTTAGTGAGTAGAATGTACATGGACCATCTCAGGTAAAAGTTGTGCCACTCTTAGGGCCTGACTATAGCCTTTGTTATTTTTCATGCAGTAATATTTAGTTACTGTAACTTGGTTATTTTTCCAAGGTTAATAAAAACCTTTCTTACAGATTTTACACCTGTTCCTTTTTTTTTTTTTTTTTTTTTTTTTTGGTTGTTGTTGATATAGTTCATCCTACAATCCTCACACCTGTCTGCTCATGAGATTTTCACAGAAAAATAGCATGTTGTTTCATTAGTGCTTGCTTTAAAAAAAAAAAAATCAAAGAAAAAGCAAAGGACAATATCTCATGTAGCCCAGGCTAGGTTCAAACTTGATATATAGTCAGGAATAACCTTGAATTCTTGATCTTCTTTCCTCATTTCTCCTGTGCTATTATTTGATTATACACCATACCTGGATAGCTGGTAGCATGGGGTCTGGCCTTTTGTTGTTGTTTGTTTTTAATGGGCATATACTTTAGGCAGATAGCAGATTGAAAGATAATGGTTCTTCTCCTGACGAGTAAATGCCTTTTACCACAAGTTTTCATTGAAACAAATGGAGAAGCTGTCTGTTCTGTAACCAAAGGTTTGTTGATGCAGATTGTAATAAGAGCCAGACTAGAAATGCTCCAGGCATTCCCTTCCACCCACCAGGTTTTCTCAGACCACTTGGGCCTAGTTCAGCTGACATCGTTGTCATAGCTTCTGTCTACTGTCCCCATGGAGCTCATCATTGGAGGCAGGAAGCATCCTGTGTTGGGGAGAGGAGGCCAAGTGCAGGAGCAGCAAAGCAAAGACTCAGCCCACCTTGATGAATGGGGGTCTGAGCAGGCACAGGAAGCCAGGGCGTTCCCTCTCTTGTTCTGCCACCAGCCCCTGGTGGTCATTGAAATCGCCCCAAACCTTTGCTCTCTCTCTTTCTTTCTTCCTTTCTGGCTGTCTGTGTGTTCCAAAGATGATGTCTTTAAAAGGTTGAAAAGGAATCCACACAGTGGCTGTGTGCATAAGATGAGTGAACATTTGCTTTCCATTCAAACTGTATTATGATTTCTGGGGAAGCCAGACAGTGGCAGCTGTGACCAAGGAGTCCATGTGCAGCATCAGCACCTGAGTTATTTAACAGTCTAGTTGGAGATCTTTGGCCACTCCCTTACCCTCCGTGGCCTTTAGGTTCCAGCCGTCCCTGCTAGCTTACCCTGCCCTGCCTTGCTCCCCTTTATAAGCTCTTATCTTATTTGTGACTTGGTCAGTGTCAGCCTTCTACAGTCAGGAAGTGTGAGGGTAGGAGACCAGATCTCTCTTGTGCCCTTATTTTCTCTTTTATTCTGGATAGACTCCATGAATATTTCCCAGATGAAGGAATGATTGAATGGGTGTCGCACAACAACTGAGTAGCAGTTCCCTGTGGTGTGAAATCAGAGGCAAGAATTGTTTTGCAGGCTGCATGTGCTAAGAATTCAGGTCATGAGAGGTCACACGAAAGTTTAAAGGAAGATTAATCTTAAACTTTGTTGAAGGACTTGGCTAAATGAATCAGTGGGAGGGGAAAATTATTCCAATCTGGAAAGTGTGAAAATGGGCAGGAAGACTGTTTCCCACATCAGGTTTTCTGAGGGATAAATGGTAAATGGCTTGAGATGACTTCCAGATTCTGCAACTTGTTCAGGGGCTAAAAGGTGAATAGAAAGAATAACGGTCATTCTGCTGAGCAGAGTTTAATTGACACAGCCAATGATCTAAAATCCTATGTTGGAAAATGTCACTTCATTATATGTGTCTGGAAGTACAGATGGGGAAACAGATTTTTTTCTTTTTGCAGTAGATTCATTAAGTGTTTGGGAAGATTATCTTTTGCACCATCTCCAACAGAGTAGTTTGAAGCTGAGACTAAACTCAGTTGTGTGGGATTGCTCTGTGCCACTGTGAGACTGAGGTCCATCAGCAGGTAAGGACAGGATGTAGCACCTGCCCCACAGCTAGTTTTGGGTTGGATGATGGTGCACTGACACGCACAGAGCACTTGTGGCAGAAAGCAAAGAGTGGGAGCTGCTCACACTTACTGGGCTCTCCCTCCTGGCTATGACTCTTCCTCCAAGTGCAGCAGTCCTAGCCACTTTGTCCAGGTCACTCCTTTGTGGAGCTGGCGCCCTCTTCAGTGAGGAGATTGGAGTGGGCAGAAGGTGGTCAGTCACTCAGCTCTGCTGGGTAGGATTGGAGCTCTTTGCTTGCTCTGTGTACATTCTTTTTATCCTTGACTGCACCAGTCAATCCCCATGGCTCCTGTCCTGGCAGAGCTAAAAACCACCAAGGTGTTCATACCAGTTGCTGCTGGTTATTCTGGAAAGGCAGTCTGCTGACCTTTCATTTTGTAGCAGATTTGTTAGCTCCACAAACCTGGTGTGGTGTTATTGCATGTGGTATTACAGAAATAATTTACATGAAAATTGTTTCCAGCCTTGTTTCTCTTTGTTTGGAGCCATATAATTGAAAAGAAATAGGGAGTTTTAAAAGTAAGACCATGCTTACTGTGGTGGGGTCCCTGGGTTGGTGTGCCCCTTCTGTGTTCCAGGGAATACCACAGGCAGTCCCAAGAACCTCACATTTGACTTTGGTTCATATATAACCATTGACAGACCCATATATTCCTTCCCCTTCCCCTTCCCCTTCCCCTTTTCCCATTCTTGGTTCTAGAGTTGTGGGAATCTACCGCTATACCTTAAATTGGCCTAACCATGTCCCCCCCCCCCCCCCCCCCATCTTTGGCTTCCTTCATTCTTTTTCTATGGAGAAACCTAAGGCCATGTGACAAGAAGCCCTATTTTCCTCTCAAGTGTCTTTTTATTCTTGTCCCTTAATTTACAGGCTGTCCCTGGTGCCTTTGAAATAATGACCTGGTGATTTTTTTTTTTTTTTTTTTTTTTTGGTAACATTTATTCTTTGGCTCCTGCACCCTGAGTTGTCCCTAGTCAGAGCCAGGGAAATCCCCCAGAAAGTCTCTAAGAAGCACTTGTTCATTGTCTGGTATCTGCTCTGCCAAGCATGTGGCTTTCCTTACATGCGCTTTCTTCCCCAGGTGTCTCTGGTGCTCTCACTGCTGTATTGCGGTACAAATGTTTCCAGACTTCCTAGATCAGGGTTAGGAACTAGCTGGCCTGTTTTTCAGAACCCAGTTCTGAAATCTTTCTTATCTGTGACTATGGTTAAACGTCATGCTCGTTTGAAAGATGGCTCAAATCAATATATTGGCTTCCCAGAATTCTGTTCCAAGCGAACAATTAACAATTATCCATTTTCTATATCACACTTAAAAGATAGGCACGGATTAAACTATTCTTTCATGGAAAAATTGTTTCTAGAAATTGGCTTTTTTAACAAAATGGGATTACTCTTAGAATGTGAGATAGTATTTCCTCTGGGGGTGGGGAAACACAAGAGTAAAACACATTTCAGAGCTGTTGACCAATGAAGCATTTAATTAAGAAAATAGAAGGTAACATGCACTTTGTGGAGAAGATAGTGGTCAGCCTTGCATGTCCATATCACAGTGTGGCGCCCTCTACAGTTTGGCCCTTTGCTCCTTTTTTTTTTTTTTTTTTTTTTTTTAATTTTTAAATCTTGTGTCCAGTTAAAAGATGAAGTTTTATATTTCAGAAGAATTTTTTTTTCATGACTTTTCCCCCCAAGAAATTTGAATGCTGATCCTGGTGCCTCGTTTCTTCCCTTCTTAGAGCAGTGTTTCACACAGGTTGTTCTCTATTTTGTATTCAAACTGAAGTGAGGGATTGTTTTTTCTTCTAGTGTGTCTCAAGGTAGCTTTCGTCTTTTAAATGTGTAGGTGTGTTGGGGGCAGTGACAGACAACCTCCGATGTTCCTTAGAAGCTACTCACCTTGTTTTTTGAGATAGTTATTTTTCACAGACCTTGCTGTCAGTGGGCATTTCCGCCATCGGGTGATTCTGCACATGACGTATGGGTTCACACAGAGGATGGAGGATGTCTTGAAGGCCTCAGTGTGGCAGTCCTCCTGAGCTACTTACCGTAGGGCGGGCTCACAGTACTATACCAGCGTGGCTCATATTCTTTAGAGTCCTGATGAGCTGACATCTGTGAGTTCTTGGATTTTGCAGTGCACCCCTAGACTTTAGTTCCTATTAACTACTCACAGTCTATTTGATTTGTTTGTTTTTGAATTTTTGAAAACCTGTCTCATGTAGCCCAGATTGTCCTTGAACTCCTGATCCTCTTACCACCACCTCCCAAGTTTACAAGCTTGAGCTATAATGCCCAAGTTCTTAACTCCCTTTAGGCTTAGAGGCTATGTCTTAGTTACCTTTCTATTGCTGTGAAGACACAGTGATCAAGGCAGCATATAGAAAGAGTTCATTTGGAGCTTACAGTTTCAGAGGTTAGAATCCATTACCATCGTGGCAGGAAGCATGATGTCAGGCAGGCAGGCATGGTACAGGAGTTGTGGCTGAGAGTTTATATTTTTATCTGCAAGTAAGATGCAGAAAAAGCTAATTGGGAATGACTTGTGCTTTTTGAAACTTCGAAGTCTGCCCCTAGTGACACATCTCCTCTCAGGCCACACCTCCCAATCCTTCCCAAACAGTTCTACCAGCTGGGAATCAAGTGTTCAAATCTGTGAGCATATGGGGGCAATAGAAGTTCATACCACTAGAGGCTGACTGTGTACCTAAGGGTCCAGTGTTTATTTTGTTTATTATTCTCCAACTAGGAGAATTGAAAGTAGCCAAAAGATGTCATCCCTATAGTGTAGAAGTAGACAGGTTCAGTGATTAATAAAATGATGGCATGTCTATGGAACTGTTGAAATTATCATGAAATGATAGGAATTTCAGATAATGGAATATTAGAAGTAGCTAGAATGTCAATATGGCATAATTCTGTGAAGAAAGTACCAGAAAATAAATTGTGTATGTGGCCTCTAAGTTTTAAAGTATAAAAAAGGTTGTGTGTGTGTGTGTCCACAAATAATCAAAGCCAGGGCCCCTCTCATGCTTCTGACCTATTTCCAGAACCAGTTTTTTTTTTTTTTCTTCTTGTGTACTGTGAGGGGAACTAGGCCCCATGACAGCTATGTACCATCCATGTTTGAGATCCTTATTAAAGATTATAACTCTATGTGTGCCTTTCCTGCCAGTTTGGTAATCACACTATTAGTCTTGTCATTACTGCTGGACATTTACCCAGGTCAGTCATTTCGTAGCTTCCTGTGGTGAAGGAAGCATGCATTTAGCATGTCAGAACTCCAGCATTTCACTCACAGCTACGGGGGCAGCTAAGCCGTTCCTCAAACCCCTGAGTACTGACATCTGGGTTGCCATTCTAGCTTCATTGGTTACTAACTGGTTAGCCTGTCCATCCTAAAACTTCCTTGTTCCTTGGTTTCCTTGACAGTAAGTAGAACGAGGCTGATGATGCTTGTCTTAGTTAGGGTCTAACTGCTGTGAAGAGCCACCACGACCAAGGCAGCTCTCTTAAGGACAGAAGTAACTGGGGCTGGCTCACAGGTTCAGAGGGTCAGTCCATTGTCATCAAGGTGGGAACCTGACAGCATCCAGGCAGGCATGGTGCAGGAGGAGCTGAGAGTTCTGTATCTTCATCTGAAGGCTATTAATGGAATACTGGCTTCCAGGCAGCTAGGATGAGGGTCTTAAAGCCACAGTGACACACCTACTCCCACAAGGCCAAGCCTTCTAATAATGCCACTCCCTGGGCCAAGCATAAGCAAACCATCACATTCCACTCCCTGACTCCCATAGGCTTGTTCAAACAATATATGGGGGCCATACCTACACATAGCATAATGCAAAATACATTTAGTCCAACTTCCAAAGTCCTTATAGTCTATAGCAGTCTCAATAGTGTTAAAAGTACAAAGTTCAGGCTGGAGCGATGGCTCAGTGGTTAAGAGCACTGACTGCTCTTCCAAAGGTCCTGAGTTCAGTTCCTAGCAAGCACATGATAGTTCACAATTGTGTGTAATGGGCATTTGATGCCACCTTCTGGTGTATCTGAAGACATTGACAGTATACCCACATACATGAAATAAATAAATCTCTTTTAAAAAGAGGAAAAGGAGGAGGCTGGTCTTCTTTAAAAAAAAATGTCCAAGCCGGGCGGTGGTGGTGCACGCCTTTAATCCCAGCACATGGGAGGCAGAGGCAGGCGGATTTCTGAGTTCGAGGCCAGCCTGGTCTACAGAGTGAGTTCCAGGACAGCCAGTGCTATTCAGAGAAACCCTGTCTCAAGAAACCAAAAAAAAAAAATGTCCAAAGTTTCAGATCTCTTCTGAGATCCATACATTCACTTAACTGTAATCCCCAAAGCAAGACAGGAAACCAGCTGGGCATACTCCAAACTCTGCATCTCCATGCTGATGTCACAGCAGTCTTCAGATCTCCAACTCCTCTTTCATCTTTGTTTGACTGCAACAGACTTCTTTCTCCTGGGCTGGTTCCACTCCCTGTTAGCAAGCTTTCCTCAGCAGATAGCCCACAGCTCTGGAGATATCTTGGGGTCTCCAAGGCAACTTCAACTTCACAGCTTGTCAGTGTCTGGGATCCACAAATGATCTTCACGGCTCCTCCAAAGGGCTTGGGTCACATCTCCAGCTCTGCCCTCTGTAGCACTCTAAGCTCAGGTTGATCCACTCCACTGCTGCTGCTGTTCTTTGTGATCATCCCATGGTACTGGCATCTCCAATACGCTGTGGTCATCCACTGCAACTAGGCTTCACCAATAGCCTCTCATAGGATCTTTTCATGATGCCAAGCCTCAACTCCTTTCCATGACCCCTTCAGTCCTGAGCCACCAACTGTAACTAAGGCTGCACCTTCACCAATGGTCTTCCATGGCCTCTCACAGAGCCAAGCCTCAGCTGCTCTTCATGACCCCTTCATGCCTTCAAAACCAGTACCATCTGGGTGACTCTTACACATTACCAAGTAGCAGGAGGTACACCCTTGGCTGTCTCTGGAACACAGCTTCTTTGTGCCCTCAGAAAACACTTCCAGAAGATTTTACCTCAGTAATGCTTGTCTCTTCTTAATCACCGTTAATTTCTTAGCTCCAAGTAACCAGCATCAATTATCCCAGAAGTTTCTTCTATTCTTGACTCTAAAGCCAGAGCCACAAGGCTGAAGCTGCCAAGTTCTGCTGCTTGCAGGAGCTGGAACATGGCCCCCATGTTCTATTACAGTATCAGCAGCTTTCTGTTTTCCAACTCCTTCACTGCCTAAGCTTGGCTGTCCTGGATCTTGCTCTGTAGATTGACCTTGAACTCAGAGATCTCCATGCCTGTCTCCTGGGATTAAAGGTGTGTACCACCATGCCTGCATTTAAGCTTTTCTTCACCTAGAACTTGCTTTTGTCCCAGGCTGGCCTTGAACTCAGAGATATCTTTGGCTTTGTCTCTAGGGATTAAAGTGTGTGCCACCATGTACCCTTAACTTAGGTGAGCAGGATCTAAATTTAGCTGAGCAGGATCTTGCCCCAAAGTCCCACTCCCTTAATCTGTTATCTCCTAGAACACAGGATTTGGCTCCAACTCACTTCCTGATGCGACTTTAATACCCGAACCATGTATTTTCTATTTTTCCTTTCTAAGCTTGCTACACTTATTCAGAATGCTCTTCACAAGACTTAACCAGAGAACAAAGTTTCTTTTGGGCTTTTTTGGGACTTCCCTTGTCAATGCAATTAATCTGAGTCTCTTTACCTTGGCCTCGGGCAGACTCTTCAGACAACGGCAAAAAGTAGCCACATTCTTCACCAAAACACCACAAAAGCATCTCTAGGTCACATATGGAAAATCTTGTCATTTGGGCCAGAATTCACTCATAGTAACAAAATCTTCCAGATTCCTACAAGGTTGGCCCATTAAGCCCTACTTAAAACATTCTATGGCTTTCCAAATCCAAAGTCCCCAAATCCACATTCTTCAAACAAAAACATGGTTAGGCCTATCACAGCAGTACCCCAGTTCTAGTACCAACTTCTGTCTTAGTTAGGGTTTTACTGCTGCGAACAGACACCATGATCAAGGCAACTCTTATAAAGACACCATTTAATTGAGGGTGGCTTAGAAATTCAGAGATTCAGTCTATTATCATCAAGGCAGAGACATGTTAGCATCCAGGCAGGCATGGTGCAGGAGTTGAGAGGTCTACATCTTCATCTGAAGGCTGCAAGCAGAAGACTGGTTTCAGGGCAGCTAGGATGAGGATATTAAAGCCCACACACACTTACTCCAACAAGGCCACACCTAATAGTGCCACTCCATCAATAGTGCAAGCCATCACAACAAAGATGCCTATTTTGGAAGAATTTTGATAATTAAATATACATGAGTAAGGTTCTTGCTAATAACCTCCACAAAATACTGGCAGTCATTGTATTCCTGCTGTTTTGGAGACAGAGCACTTCCTTGTGTCTAGTTAGGCTGTTCTTTCCTAGGGCAAGATTCATAGATGCGCTCTAGATGGAAACACTCTGTAAAGGAAGTGGCTTGACGTGCACACTCCTGATCCTGGTCACATGCTTAGACAATGAAAAGTAAACGATGTATTGTGCAGCTGAAATAATTGTCTGCTTTTGTTTGGTGGCATTGTATGAGGCTGGGTCTTACTCGCTATGTAAACAAAGTTGGCTTTGAACTTTCATAGATATGCCTGCCTTTTACCTCCTGAGTTTTAAAGATGTGTATCACTATGTGCTGCTAGCTTGCTTTTTGGTGAAAATATGTTCCTATAAAACAACTGCCTTGCTATTATGTTGATTTATTGCTTTGTGGTGTTTGTTTTTTAATGTTGAGAGTGAGGATTTGGAATTTTGCTTCTGAGGAAACATTGACCCCTTAATGGAGACCAGGGAATGTGGCTTTATTATGGTTGAATCCTTCTGTCAAGCAGTAGAAATGTCTGAGGCTAGGGAGTATAAAAGTAGGCTAAAAAAATGAAAGATTTCAGATGGTTGAATGGAGGCACTGAGATGGCCCAGCAGTTTCCTCAGCTAACTTTCCGAGGATGAACACTATATTCTTGGAGTGAGCAGTTGTATGTACGTACGCAGGGCAGTGTGAGAGCTTTTTTTTTTTTTGGATTTTCGAGACAGGGTTTCTCTGTGTAGCCCTAGCTGTCCTGGAACTCACTCTGTAGACCAGGCTGGCCTCGAACTCAGAAATCCACCGGCCTCTGCCTCCCAAGTGCTGGGATTAAAGGCGTGCGCCACCACTGCCCGACCCTTGCTGGATTCTTTAGATAGAGAGATGTTCAGAGACAGTAGAAAAAGTTTGGCATGGTTCTTTGTGACCTACATAGCAGAAACAATTGTGTGTGTGTGTGTGTGTGTGTGTGTGTGTGTGTGTGTGTGTGTCTGTCTGTCTGTCTGTCTGTCTGTCTGTGTGTCTGTGTGTCTGTGTCTGTGTCTGTCTCTGTCTGTGTTCCCTGGGAGTGCTTCTCTGGGTCCTGGAGGTAGTGTTTGTGAAGTTGTGACTTCCCGTGTTCTTACCTGCTGTGCAGGCCTGTGCAGGCCAGGTGTTTCTCAGGTGCCCTTGTCATAGCTGTCCTCACTTGGGATGAAGGCTTTCCTCCATCTTGGAGGGAAAGATGTCTTTGAGGCTCTGAAGGCAACGGGAACTCACTGCTGGTGGCTAAAACCATACATCTGCCTCACTAGCTTCCTAGCAGGGAAAGGAAATGCCTTAGACTGGCATCTCCAAGACCTTGGGAGGTTGCATAGGATGACCCTAGAGTGGGCTTGGACTGTGGCCTCATGCCGTACCAGCTTTGTTTTTTGTCTTTCCTCTGGCTTTGTTGGATGTTAATTTTGTATCTTCCTTTATCATCACAGGCACTCAAAATTTGTTGATGGATTTTTTTAAAATTTTCACCCTGATGTATAATTTACAATTGTCTACTGTTAACTTATTTTTAGTTTTTTTTTTCTTTCTAAAATCAGTAAATATTTGAGTAAATAAGTGATTGACAACCCATATGTGATTGGCTTAGGCCCATTTTGTGTATGGTTGATTTTCCTTCAGTGTATACACATGGTAACTAATAAGTACACTGCTGAGATGGGGTTTTTTGTAATATTTTAGCAAACTGCAATTAAATTTAAATTGCAGGTAGACTATAGATTCAGTCATCTAAAAAGTATTTTTAAATGTAATGAACAATAGTGTTATTCTAATTTGATATTTTATTTTATTTTAAGGTGATATATATTTGCTAGGAAAAAACCTTCTCTCCCTCCCCTATATATACACGTGTGTGTGTGTGTGTGTGTGTGTGTGTGTGTGTGTGTATGTGTGTGAGCGAAAAGCAGAAGCTCTTGATTAGATGTGTATTGATGTAGTTAAATTTTTATTTGATCATATTGAGTGAGTTCGAAGAACTTTATGATGAAAAAATTCCCCAAAGAATTGAATGTAATCTGTGTTTAAAAATAAAAGTCTTAAAAATTGATTTTTCCTTCAAGAGCTGAATATATGAACCATGCTTTGATTCTGATTTATGGACATCAAAACTAAGTTGTAGATTCAATAGATATTTTATGATTTGTCCTTCTGTTAAACTGTTCTGTTAAAATACAAGAAGAAGATTCATCGACTCCTCGAACTGTGCAGTGACATGTGCTGTTTCCAGCTTGCTTTGGTCATGGAGTGTCACCGTTCCCGTCTTGCATCTCTCCTTTATTCTGCCTCCTTCCAGGGCAATCCCCTCCCCTTCCCTGGCATTGTCCTAAAGGGTTAGGACTCCATCCAGACCTGCTGTGTCTCTTTCCTCTTGTCTGATTTGCTGAAGTACTTATCAATGTTACATCAAATGATGTTCTATCAGAAGCCCTTCAAAACATCCCAGTTATGAAACATAGGTGACTATGTCCAAGATCAGATATGAAGGTCTGTGTCTGGTTTCATCCTGGTAGCAGTAAGAGAAATGGGGTCATCTTTGGACTTAGGTGTGTCTACCTTGGCAGATGAACCCATGTTCCTTTTAATTTATGTTTAAGTCGTGTAAAATAAATATATTTTAATCATCAGTTTAATTGCACAGTATTATGGCTTTTCATCAGAACAAACTTAGGTACAACTTTTGAAATGCATTCCTGTAACTGTTGAAAAGAACAGTTGCTGGGCTGCCATTTGTATTTTGAGAATTAATTGATTATGTATTACAACAGTTGTAAATTCTTTAACATACCGTATTTAGGGGTTATTTTTATGGACCGATTAAGTTCTCTTTTAGCATACTTGAATGGCTCAGTGAAGTGACTGATGTATTCAGGTTGGCCTCTTGAAGCAAAGCAGTCCAGGCAGAAGAAGAGATCCCAGCCAAACCGGATGATGGGTTGGGGAAGATTCATGCTCTGGGCCCTTTATGTATTGGGATCTTTCTTTTTTCCTCAATGTTCTTCAGCCTTTATTTAGATTAAATTTGTTTCATTTGAGAATTGTTTTAGGAAACACCCAACCATATTCATGCAAGTAGCATTTAAAAATGTTTACAACTCCTTATTTCCCAGTGCTAAACACAAAACCACCCTTGATTCAAATACATTTTGTTCCTGTGCACAACTATTAACGTTTTGAAGCTGCTTTGCACACTAAATGTTTCTGGGTTAGGGATCCACATAATAATGGAGTGTGCTTGTTTGGTTCTTCACAGCAGTTTGTTGTAAGAGCTTAAAATAAGACTGCACAGTAACTGTTTATTTAATGTAAGTGCACCCTGTATCGCTGCTCTCTCAGCCTGAGGAATTTGCATGCTGCATAGCAGCCATCTTCTTTTATACTTTATTAAATATCTGTCAATTATAAATATCAAGGTTTTACATTAATGTCAAGATAGTACATCAAAAATTCATAGAATATGTGACTTTTTCCAAGGGTATTTAATACTTAATGCATTTGTGTCATTTTTCTACTCAGAGATATTGACAGCTTTTATTAAGTGTTTGTTAGGGAGATTTCATTTTTATCAAGGGACTATAAAGAGAAGCTGCATGCTAAATCAATTTTAAAAGCCAGAATATCATTCATTTTTCCATCTTCAAACACTTATAATCCATAGATTTTATTTAAATTTCTTCTTGGTTTATTTTTGTTTTATGTGAGTGGTAGTTCGTGACAGCACTTTAATAAGGATCAACTATGCTCACTGTAGTGGTTTTTAATTTCCTTAAGCATCACTACCAGACCCATGCAATATGGTAAATTCTTCAAAATGTCATACTTACATACTTAGCAATATTGCTTCTTTTTATTGAAGCCAAACAAACAATTTTAGATATTAATCTTTCCCAAACATAGTGATTCTTTTGTACTCGATACAATATTGCTGTTTCTTAAGGAGGGTTCCTCCTTTGGATGGAAAAGGGAGTGCTTTTAGAGGGTCACCTGGCTTTGCATGGAGATTCTAGAATTATTTTAATTTTCACCTATTTTTGAGGTAGAGTTGTATATAGCCCAGGTTGGCCATTACTTCTAAGTAACTTAGATTACAGGTATGCATTAACAGCCCTGGCTTTAGAAACTCAGCCTTGCATGCTCCCCATCTGATAAAAGCTGTGGCTGTTGTTTATTTCCACATCAACTGTTTATTGTGCTCAAGAAATAATCATTTATTGCTTATGATTCGGAAGGAGACCTGTGTCTAGTTTCAGAAGCTGTTTATTAGGATTTAGGGTAGAGCAGCTAGTGATTCAGGGCTCCTGCTGCCTTCTGTTGGAGGCCTGGTTCTTGGGTCTGTTTGTGGATACTTTGCACTGGTCCTACATAGACCTTTGTCTAGGAAACTATGACACTAAAATAATTGACCACCAAGAATGGGGTTCCTGTTTCAACTACAGAAATCTCTAAAATGCTGGGAAAGCTGTCAGGAAGGTCAGACTTGTGGTAGCTTACTCCCAGAAAGGAGCAGAGGATCCTTGCCATGTACCAGAACTGAAATATTTTCATATGAGGACATTTTAGAAGCTTTCAGTTCACTTCAAATTAATTTAGGCAACAGTGAAAAATTAATTTAGGCAACAGTGAAAGGGATTGTTTTTTTTTTTTAATTTCTGTTCAGGTATTAAATGAAAATTGTTTGCAGTCAACGTTTGTTTTAGCTTTGTTCGTTTTTTGTTTTTATTTTTTTTAAATAAGGGAAGCCATTTATTTCCAACATTAAGTATTAAACATTAAATAAAAATTAGAGATGAACCATTTTTTATATTTAAATACCTCTAAATCCTTGAAGAATACTATATTCAGATGAAAGGTACTTGCTTTGGTTTTGGTTTTGGTTTTTTTTTTTTTTTTTTTTTTTTAGAAACCTGATTTTATTCAAATGAAGCTGCATGTCCCTAGTAGGGACTGCATGCACTCTTTTATGTCGCCAATAGATGGTGCTGGCGTCACAGTAGAGCGAGCCCTGCTGAGGGGGAAGCCACTGGCTTCTACATACTGTGGAAGTGCCACACACTGCTTCAGACTCACTGTTAGTTCATGTGTCAGTGCAGACCGACTTTACACCAGAGCCATGTGTACTAAGTACACCCTGTTTTTTGAGAACAGCTATTTCTAATGGTTTCTGAAAATGTTATATAACCACATAGAAAATGTACTTACACATTTTTTTTTACTGAGGTTTTTATTTTTAACGATTTATCAACACTATTAGGTCATGCAGGATATATACAAACTGTTAGAAGGTGCGCATTGGCTTAGCCTTCCATCTTCTTGGTCCTGGAGTGGCCATACGTGTTCTTGAGGAACCCAAGGCTGTCTAAAGATACTCAACTGTTGGAAAAATCTTGAAGTTCTTTTCAAAACTGAAAACTGTCATTTTCCCCCTGTTTAATATTAGCCTTTTGAGGGGGAGGGTATTAAAATTTTATTATTTCTGAGATATCATATAGGAATTTACCAACTTAAAAAAGGCTGTAGTAAGTTCCATAGTTTAAGTGAATTAAAACATTGTTTAAAAATAGCATTTTTGCATCTTTTAGATTTTGGAAAGAGACATTTGGGTGTTCAAAGTTCTCAATAATAAGATAAAATGAGATTTCACTTTATTTCAAATCAATGGAAAATTGGTCAATAGAATCTGTTCTCTTTACTATTTTGAAGTTTGTCTCTCCTTATCAGGTTAGTCTTGAGAAGAGGAGGGCCTTATGGTGATTTGTCTGTTTAAAGGAAAGTCTGGAGTCTGTCTTGGCTAAGTGTAGTAAGTAAGAGGAAGCCCTACCTCAAGTCCTCAGAGCAGGGTCTCCAGGCTCTGCAGCAGGCGGGGCGCTACTGACCTTCCCTGGCACACCGCTTCCTGCGCCAGACTGGAAATGCCCTGTGATGTACTATTCTGTACATTCCCTTGAAGTTTCTTATTTAATTGCACACTGTTAGTACAATATTCATTTTATCTCATTTTGTTTTATTTATGTTGAGGCAGGTTCTAGCCACATAGCATAGGCAGGTCTCAAATTTTTGATCCTCCCATCTTAGCCTCTCAAGTGCTGGTGTTTATTGGTATGTACATATATACCTGGCCCATCATGCATCTTAAAGATTATGTAAATACAGTTTTATATTTTGACTTTTCTTTCAAAGGCTTAAAATGAGGCTAAAAAAAGAGGAGAAGCAGGCACCTGGGAGTTAACACTCAGTTAGCCCCTTTTGTAATATATAATTTGTCTAAGATTGCACACCGAAGACAAGCTTTTGTTTTCTAATTGATTTACGGTTTGAGCCACTTCTACCTCATTCCCTACTGCCCCGCACACAGTGCCAGCGAGCACAGTACAGGGAGCAGTGATGAATTGCAGTGTACTTGTGGTGCCATACCTGGAGTTAAAACCGTGCTGCATGGAGCCACACTAGCAGGCACATGATCAGCTTCAGCAGATCTTGTCTCCAGCTCAGAAGCAACCATTTGTTCATCTGATCACTTACTGCAATCTGTCTATCAGACTGTAATTGAAACTTAAGATTAAAATCACACTGTTACAGCTTTAATTTCTTAATTGAGACAAAGTTTAAGTGCTTAAAGGTCTAAGGGGTAGGGATTGTAAAAAGGGAATGTGGAGCTATAAAATTTTCTTCCATGTGGGAAGTGTTGGATATTTTATCAAATGTTCTTTTGTCTAGAGAAAATAGTAATTTAAAATAATGCTGGTCTGTTTTATCTTTATCTTATTTGTAAAATGTACTTCATTCTCTCACAAGACTTGACTTTGCTTGATTTCCTGTGTTTGATCCACATTTACTGTGTAAATAATTCATTTGCACATAAGTCGATTGTCATCAAGTGTTATTAGAGAATGTGAGAGTATTTCCAGCATACTAGAGGGTTTGTGAGTGTTGCTTTTTGTGACATATAAAGAGAGTAAAATCTAGTCAGAGAGCCTGAGACCCCGATATAGGCCAGCCCTCCCTATTGGCTTTGCAGGCTCCGTCTTCTCTTCAGGTCTTCCTTTCAGAGCTTGTACTCATAGCAGAGGGTGTGCCTGTCTTTGTGAAGCAGTCCACCGTACACGGTTTTGTGTGCTGTCTGTGGATTCCGGACGGAAATATGAAGGAGCAGATTTATGGCGGCCGCTGGGCACAACAAATTAAGTTGACAGTGATGTATGAGGGCACAATAGCACACTGATCCCTCAGTTGCGCGGCTGGACGCCTCCTGCTTCATTTGGCTCTTGTTAGGATCTGTAAGCAGCTAAATAATGAAATTCTGTTGACTGATTTCTGTTTTCTCCCCTTTTTTCCCCCACCTCTGCTTCCTAAAACCATTCATTCCCAGACCCATCCTCATGCCAACAAACTGCCCTTGAAGGATTCTTTCACTTACGAGGACTACAGGTTAGTGTGAGGGGCACTGTGTTGAGGGTGGTCTCTGAGGATCTGGAAGTGAGGGAAGTGACGTGCTGCGACCACTTCCAGTGTTGAAATAGGGCGGTCTCAGAATCCACAGTGAGCAGCTTTGATAAGCACTGGCATTTTGACAGCTGCCAAGAAACCGCTGTGAGCCTGTAACGCTAGTGGCTTGCCTGAGGTAGCCAAGGGGCATTTGGGCTTAACGTTAGTATTAAGTATTGCTAAAGGATTTTTTTTTCTCTTTTAAGTAGATTAATATTAGTGTGAAGGAGGGATTCTTTTTGAACATAAAGTTAATGCACTATACTATGTAATAAAAGTGCCATGTTCCATGTCTCATACATACCTTGGAGTGTGTCTGATTAGAGAGGAAAAACATCACCCACTTGTCAGTGAGGCTCAAAGCATTTGGGTGAGAGTGGGAGCTGGCTTTGGAGACAGCAGTTACATCACCATGTAGGTTGAGACCCCTGCTGCTCCTAATTCCTTTGCGTACTTGGCCGGCCAGCTGCCATGTGCAGGCTTCCTTTCCTGCCATTCTGCCCTCTCCTCCTCTCAATCCTGGGTTTAGTTTTACAAGGTACAAAAAAGCCTGAAAACTGGACTACCTGTTTCCTGATTGAGTGCGTTCTCGTGGGGGTGGCTTTTAGACAAATTTATTCTTAATTTGTTTATTTTCTTTTTGTAATAGGTGGGCTGTCTCGTCAGTTATGACAAGGCAAAACCAAATTCCTACAGAGGACGGTTCCCGGGTGACCTTGGCTCTGATTCCGTTATGGGACATGTGCAATCATACCAATGGACTGGTAAAGATCTCTCCTGGGGTTGAGGCTGGGGCTGCTGAGCTTCTGGGTGGATATTCTCCTTGGCTTCTTGCTTCCCCTGCCAGCTCTCACCAGGACAAGCAGAAGCAAGCCTTGCTGCTTTCCTGCCTGCCTCTAATAGACGTTGGGTTTCTCTTCATTCTCAAAATTGAAAACTCCAGTCTTAGACCACTTTGGGAAACTGCAGTGATTGCATTTGTATGGTCTAAGTCACAACCCCAGCTCTCACATTCATTTTCTTGTCTTGCTAGACCACAGGCTCGATGAACCACTTTCCTTTTTTATTCTCTTACAAGTAGGAATTTATTGAAGAAAACCTTTCATCTTCCTGGCTTTCTCTGTATGGTTTTTTTCCTTCTGTTCTCTGCTGATTCCTTTTCGCCCCTTCCCTGCTCAGTTCCTCACCCTCTATGATTTACCTGCTTTGCTCTGGAGCCTATGTATGGGGAGTTTTGTGCGCTAGGCTCTGGGCACAAGTGCAGGGCTGGCTGCCTGGCTGCCTGGCGGCTGGCTGAGTGAAGACAGGCAGCGTCTTCTTGTGGCCAATTCTGTAAGGAAAGAGGACAAGTCCTGTTCCTCCACATTCTTGGGTTCCAGAAGACATGGGGCCGAAGCTCTCTGTGATGAGGACTCAACACAGGTAGGGGGATGACAAACCCAGCTCATTCTGAAGTTTTCAGCATGGTTGGCCTGCAGGGTGAGTTGGGTTTGATTCCTATTCTGCAGTGCCAGCTTGCTTTGTTATTATTAGCAATATTATAAATAGATTAAAGAAATGCTGAAAATGATTATTTCACATCTATACAGAGGCCTGAACACATGCGCTATGCACTAAACACTCAAGGCAAACTGTCCTCCTGCTAATTCTGGTAGTCTTTCAGATCTTAACAATATTTGAACTATAGCAAGGAAGAATTACACTCTTATAATTATATTTTGTCTTAATTTAGATATGCTTAATTTAATTAGCAAGACTAAGAAATAGTAACATGATTTACATTTTCATTAATGAATATAATTTTTATATTTTTTGTTCTTTTTTTCTCCTTTATGGATATTTTTTAAACTGATAAGCTTGAAATTTAAAGTTTTCTTTTCCCTCTATATGAACTAGATCACAATTTCCCAAACTGAATTGATCATTAAAATTTATTTTCATTTCCAATATTAAGTAATCAAAAAGAATTAAACAATACAGAAATCTCTAGTAAGATAAGCCACTCTTTCCCTGCAGTTCCAATGTCCTGGATTACTAGCTGCATGGAAGGCTGCTGCAGATGAGAGTGCTATCCCACTCTCTTCTGATTTTTGACTATTTGTGGCACCCTTACATATATAATCATAGGTGTTCTAAGTTTGGGCATTGGTGTTACTTCCCTGACAGTATGGTAAAGCTGTGTATTCTTGAGTTTATCTCAAATTAAGAATAACAGACAACTCTTGGCATATCTTTTTCTCTAATGTAATTTGTGTGTCCTGTGACCTATCATGGTTCTCTGCTAACTCTCAGGAAGGTTGTTCAAGAAGCCAGTTTGCCCAGGCAGTGGTGGCGCACACCTTTAATCCCAGCACTTGGGAGGCAGAGGCAGGCAGATTACTGAGTTCTAGACCAGCCTGGTCTACAGAGTGAGTTCCAGGACAGCCAAGGCTACACAGAGAAACCCTGTCTCGAAAAACCAAGAGGCCAATTTGCTATCCTTGTCCTACATACCTAACTGGATACCTTTGTTGATTTGTTTCTGTTGCCATGAGGTTTCATGGGACATTGAATGTGACAGCATTTAAGGAATGCAGTTTTCAAACTGTAAAGCTGTATATCATACTCATGACCAGTTAACCTCTTCTTAAAATGAGATACTCAAACTCAAGGTTTGCCTTTTCAATCAAAGGCTTTTATTCTGTGTGCACTCTCCTTTTTACCATTAGACTCATACAAGGGAGCTCAGGAGAAAGCTGTGACCCACTAGTGCTGTCTGCTTTCAACAGTAGTCCAAACCCTAGGGATACTCAGGTGGCAGCAAGGCAGAAGTGCTGCCTAGGATCTGGTGAATGGGGTGCAGTCCTTTGCACCATGAGAAGCAGGTTTTAAGAGGTTCTAAGGCCCAATCCTAAGCTATAGGAAATATATCTGTGTGTGTGTGCTCTTGTTATGTGTACATGTTCACAGGTTTGTGCAGGTGTATCTGTGTGTGTGTGTGTGTGTGTGTGTGTGTTGTTAGTATGTGCGTGGATAGAGGCCAGAAGTCAGGGTTACATGGCTTTCTCTAGTGTTCTCCACCTTGTATTTTGTTGGTTTGGTTTGGTCTTTGGTTTTTGAGACAGGGTTTCTGCTCTAGCTGTCCTGGACCTTGATCTGTAGACCAGGCTGGCCTTGAACTCAGAGATCCACCTGCTTCTGCCTCCTAAAGGTGTGCACCACCGCCACCGGCTCTACCTCATATTTTTGAGACAAGGTCTCAAACACTAACCCCGGAGCTTGCTGCTTTCTTTGTGTGTGTGTGTGTGTGTGTGTGTGTTTGAGTCAGGGTTTCTCTGTATAGCCCTGGCTGTCCTGAAACTCACTCTGTAGACCAGGCTGGCCCCCAACTCAGAAATCCGTCTGCCTCTGCCTCCCAAGTGCTGGGATTAAAGGTGTGTGCCACCACTGCCTGAGCTTGCTGCTTTCACTAGGTGGTCTAGGAGGCCTCCCTGACTTTGGCCCTCTGTGAGGACGTTAGAGATGCACACCACTGTGCTTGGGTTCTTTATTTAATTTAATGTACATGCTGTTGATCAGTTCTTATTCTCATGCCCGCACAGCAAGTATTTTACTGCTGCACCATCTCCCTCATTTTGCAAATGTATATCTTTAATCTTGCCGGATCTGCCCAAAATTAGCAGAGTTGATGGAATTTTTTCTTGTCAGTTTACCTGAGAAGGTTTCTGCTAAGAGGTTTCTAGATCATGTGTGTGTTGTGGTGAGAATAGGATATGTGTAGTAGAACGCTTTCAGGGCCCTCTGGTTAGCTGGTGAAAAGCCCCAAGATACTTGGCTTCTAAGCTTAGATCAAAACCCCAGCTTTCATAAACATGTGCAGGTCTTACCTACTTCTGACTTCTTGCTGTCCCTAATATGAGGACAGCCCACCTCAGTGCTTTGTGCCTGCTGCTGCTCCTGCTCAAAACACTTGTTCCTCAGATGCTTGTGACACTTAAAGTTATTGTCAAGTGAGGGCAGCTTCCTGGGCATTCTGTGCAAGCTGAGTGCCCCTCTGTCACACAGTCCCCTCCTGTGTGAACTTCCTGCATGCCCATACATTATAGTTCCTGTGGGAGTTTTTTTGCTTGTTTATTTTTTGTTTGTTTGCTTGCTTGCTTGTTTTTTAATAAAATCTTTTGTAGCCTGGACTGATTTTGAACTTGCTGTGTAGTCACAAATGACTGGAACTCCTTCAGCTCTGAGTGCTGGATTACAGGCGGTGCTTCACTGCACTGGCCTCCACCCATTATTTGGGGAGGTCTATTATCTGTTGCTTTGAAGTGACGAGCATATGCACTCTGGTCTAGGACAAAACAGTAGGACACATGGACACAGCTGTAGTCTGTTTCTTTAGTTTTTCCACTGTCTTTTTCAAGTTGAATCAACAAGTATGCATTATTTCATTCCTTCTTCATACACAATGCAAATAATGAGTATACACTGAGGAAATTGAAAAAGAGATGGAAATGGTTATATCCTCCGCATGTCTGAGGGAATACTGTGTCACACTCTTTCTCCTGTGGTACTGCTTACTAGGTGAGTCTTTGATTCTCCAGGATGGAATGAGTGTGACCAAAAGGAGCCAGAACAAGTGTACACAGTCTAGGAGGTTGGCAGTGCTCAGAGGGATGGGATATCAAGATGGACTGTTTACTGAATCGGGGCTTGATTCCCTTCCCTGGGAGTTTGTGCCTCAAGGCAGTCTTTTCAAAGGCAGTGTCAGGTGTTAGGGACTGTACATCAAACACTGGAGACTCTGATTTGAAAAACACTCCTGGTCTCCTGGAGGCTGGGGGAGGCAATTATATAGGCATATGTGGTGGTAGCTAGAGAAGAGAGGATGAGGTGAGGTGAATTGTGGGGGTGTTCCCCAAAAGAAGAGTAGTTTCTGAGTCTCAAAAAAGTGGTTTCTGAGTCTCAAAGAAGAGTAGGAGCTAAAGATAGTCCCATGAGAGAGGCCTATATGGCAAAGAACACCAGGCTCTGAGGCCTCTTGAGAACTTGACACTGTCTAGAATCACTCTGTGACCAGCAGTGTAAAGAACCGTAGTGCTGCAGCCTGGACTGCTCAGAAGGGTTTTGAAGATTACATGTTGATGATGCAAGGGCAAGAGCTAGGCATGAGGGGAAACGGGATAAAAAGATTCAAAAGGTATTGAAGAGTTTGTGGTCAGTTAAGAGCAGTCACGTCTGTGTATTGCATGGGTTGGAGTCAGGATAGGGGACTTTTCTGTACTGTCTGTACCATTTGGGCTTAGAAACTCTTAGTAAAAAGAAAGGGACTAATAACTATTTACTTTACTTTTGCTTACCTGGAAGTTTTAGGTGACTGTAATTACAGAGTAAAATGTGTCTGTGCCTTAGAAGCAGCTCTTTTCTTGTCTTCTTGATTCTTACACAGTAGAAAAACCCACTTTTTATGTATTTCTGGTGAAAGAGTCCAGGGCCTTGTGTGTATTAAGCTAGTGCTCTATCACTGAACTAAATCCTTCCCCCACATTGATTTTTCCCTGGACAAAAGCTATATAAAAGTAACACTTGTAGGTAAATACAGAAACCCCAAAGGCCCCTGTGACTAGTGAACAGGCAGGACCGCCAGTGTGGGTGTGTGCCTTTTTTCATCTATGGAAACCTTGCTCTGGGCTCAGAGGCGGTAATTTTCTAATAGTGTGTTTGGTGGAGACCCAGAAGTGATGCACACTGTCTTTTCCCAAGAGAGATTTATTTACTTCAGACTTGCCGTTTCCTGTACAATCTTTAGTGTGCATGGAAAGGACTGGCATCCTTACCAGGTCTTTGCTCAAATGTTGAAAGCTTTTGCTGCCCTGTAAGCACGTCTAGAAACCTTTGCCCTGAGGGCATCGCCTACCCCATCACCCTGTCTTTCTCTCCTGCCTAGATCACAACCGGCTATAACCTAGAAGACGACCGCTGTGAGTGCGTGGCTCTGCAGGACTTTCAGGCTGGAGAGCAGGTAGGTTTCAGCATTCTAGCTGAGAGCCATCCTATGGGCTCTGAGGGGCGGCTTTTATCCCTTGGAGGCATTGGGTATGGGGAGGAGCTGGGATGCTGACCAAATCTTGAGTCAGAAAGATGCTTTGAATTGTACTTTGTATTCTCAAAGAAAACAATGTAGCTGTTTGCACAACTGAGCCACTATATGTGATACTGTTAGCCAAAATATATTTTCTCATACAATACTGAAACAAATATTGTGTTGCATAAGCTGCATTTCTTTATAAAGAGGTGGTATTTAAAAGAGGTTAAGTAGCTAAAACCTAAAGGAGTTAGGACAATCATTCCTGTCCTCTTAGACTTTCACTGTAATATGTATATTTTTATATCCAATAATTTAAGTAGAGGCACAGTTAAGTTTCCCAGTCAATTTGAAATACACATCTATAAATCTCTGTATTTATCAGTCTTACAACCCAGCACATAATAAAAAACTAATAGAAACAGACACTGCCTTCCACTTGGTCTGCTCTTGAGAAACGTTAGTGTGGAAGTGCATAGGCTGCAGAAGTGGGTTTCTGACAGGAGTTAATTTAAAAGCCTATTCCAGCGTATTCCCCTGTTTTAAGAGGAAAGGAAGACGTGGTACATTCTGAAGTACAGTGTAAGAGGAGGCTTAGCAGTCCTGGTCAGCATCTCCTAACCCTTCCTTCTCCCTGTCTAGGAGTAGGAGACGTGTGCGTTTGGCTTCAGCTATGAGTTTGGGGAACTTAGGAGGATTGCACACATTCACCTTCCATGCATCGTGCTTTACCAAGTGGATGTGTGGTTACTTTAGAAGTCTGTCTACTGCTTTAAAGTAGTGCTAATATATGAGAACTAAGCCTTTGCCCTGCTCTGTTTTAAGAATGCATACTAAGTTTGTTTTATGTCCTTCTATTTTCTTCTTTACTGCATCTTAGATTTACATTTTTTATGGCACTCGGTCAAATGCAGAGTTTGTGATCCACAGTGGTTTTTTCTTTGACAATAATTCACACGACAGAGTGAAAATAAAGCTTGGAGTGAGTAAAAGTGACAGGCTCTACGCCATGAAGGCTGAGGTCTTGGCTCGGGCTGGCATCCCAACGTACGTAGAAAATAACATGGCTTGGCTCTTCCCTTTGGTGCGTGTAGTGTTTCCATTACATAGTGTGTAACTGGCGTGTTGATATAACTCCTCCACAGTAGTGTGCCTTAACCCCCTTATCCCTGTCACACAGCAGACTTAGGCCTTGCTGACATGTGGCGATGACCAGGGCTTCCAGATAGCTGTAAGAGTGTTGCTAGCAGCGCTCGCAGCCAGTTTCAGGGAATCTGGCCTGCAGTCCTTGTTAAGTTAATAAGTGCTCTGGTACCATTAACGTCGTTCACCTTGAAAAGACTAATGACATGGAGCAATTTGTTTTGTTTAATTCTTTGCCACCATTAGTTTCTGTAATGAAGTCATGACCTCAGTGATTCCATGAATTTCTGGTTAGTTTCTTTAAATTTTCTTGCATTTGAGGTGTGAAGTGGTAAAGAAGATGAGAATTATGATTTATTAGCTCTTCAGGGAGTAGAGGAGCCATTCTTAATGAAAATGGATTATCTGAACTTTTTTTTTATTGAACTTGTCAATATTTGATTAATGATAAAGTGTGAACTCAACGTGAATTATTGTTAATGCTTCTTAAGGACTGTGGGTGGGTTTAATTCTCTCACTATGAGCATATGACCCCAGAGGAAGAGCGTCAGGCAGCAGGCATCCTGGCAAGGGTGGCCAGTGCCTGGCAGGACCCCACCACCAGCACCACCAGCAGCAGCAGCTTCATGCTTTCCAAGGTGCATGCCTGTCATTTAGTGAGGCTCAGCCCTGCTCCCTTGAGGACCACAGCAGGTGTGCTGGCCCCGGGCATCTTCCTCTGGAGGAGCTGTGCATCTGACCTCATATTCTGTTGTTTTCAGATCCAGTGTTTTCGCATTGCATTTTACTGAGCCACCCATCTCTGCCCAGCTTCTAGCTTTTCTCCGAGTATTCTGCATGACTGAAGGTAAAAATAATTTCAGATGAAAAATTTTTTCTTCTTATATTGTGAAAATGTAAAGCATGGAGGGTAGTTCAAATTAAAGATAAAATTCTTAAGACGGTAGAGGGAAGATGGCAATATTAGAGAAAGAACTAATCTGTTGTCCACTGGGATTGAAGAGCCCAGACATCCTGGGAGGGTAAGGAATACTGTAGACAGCACCTGTATAAGACAAAATGCTCCTGGCCACAACTCTGTATTTCAGACCCAGGAAGGGTTAAATCTATGCATTGAGCACCCGTTTTTTGTTTTTGTTTTTTGTTTTTTGTTTTTTGTGGTTTTTTTTCGAGACAGGGTTTCTCTCTGTAGCCCTGGCTGTCCTGGAACTCACTCTGTAGACCAGGCTGGCCTTGAACTCAGAAATCCACCTGCCTCTGCCTCCCAAGTGCTGGGATTAAAGGCGTGCGCCACCACTGCCCAGCTGAGCATCCGTTTTATACTTGCTTAGAACAAGTCATCTGAGCCTCTGTGCCCAGTGGCCTGGAGGTCCTGCTTTTGTTCTCCACCCTGGACTGTGCCCCCAGCGCTGGGCTGGAGCTTTCATTTGTAATGGGGCCTGTTGTTTTACGATACCCTCAATCCTGGCTGGACCAGAGAATAAGTGAATGATTTACTGAATGCTTTTCTAGAACAAAGCCGCCTGAGTGTTAGGGAGAGGGTAGCTGGCTAAAGCCAACCATTGCAGCTACGGAGAAGTGACTGTCCCTACTGTCTTACCCCATCTCTTGTGGGCTAAGGGCTTGACAGGGAGCTGAATGTATAAGAACTTAGTCCTAGAATGTAGGTAGGCAGTATAGATGCTATTGAGAACCAGAGACAGGGTAGCTGTCCCAGAAGAGCAAGCACCTCCCAGCGATTCACCATCATTCATACAGAAGCTTTCCTATGCACAAGCTAGGGTGATCTGTGGTATTTTATTTAATGAGCAAGGAATCGAGTGAGAAGGTGGGAGGAGGCAGAAAGGCATGCTGGTAATGGAAGTCCCTGTAGCTTGCGCAATGCCCAATGTTCAACATGGTGCTTCCTGTATTTTTATCTCTTTTGCCTTGTAAGGTGTTTCCTGTCACACTGATGTAGAGATTCTAGTTCAGAGAGTATGAGAGGTTAGGAAAGGGCCACTCAGCTAGTAATGGGATGACCTTGACTGAGAACCACCAGCATTACGTCCATGTCCCAGACGTCCCCGTGTTCCTGCTGATGTGCCTGTTATAGAATTCATGGAGCATTTCTTGCTGAAGACAGTGTATTTGCTTGTGGTGAAGGAGGGGAGAAAGGTAGAGTAGTATGAGATATCCTCTATAGAGAGAGAAGCTCACAGGCAGGTGAGTGGCCTCACTCAGTATAACAGACTCAGGCCACCTTGGGACAGGGCACCTCTGGGAGAAGGATGACGAGGACACACAAGGTTTGCTGTCTAGGGTCAGGCCAGTGGCTGCTTCATATGGCTCATCTGCAGCCATGTGAGCTGTGTCCAACTTCTCTGCACATCTGCTGGCGAGCAGGGCCTCTGCACTACGCGGAGAGCTGAGAGGCCAGGAGGAGTGACAGCAGTGACTCAGCACTGGAGAGCTCTGCAAAGAAATGCCTGTTTCTAAAGAAGCTCTTTTTAAAAAGATCCTTATCTCTAAGAAAGGTTATAAGCTAAAGAGTGCAGTGTCTAAACCCTGAATTTTACCTTGGACCTAGATAGTCATTTTTTTTTTAAACATCAGATAACATGCAGTTTTTAAAAATTATCTTACATTTATTGCTGTCCTTTAGTTTCTTCTCATTTATCAGAAGACAGTTTGTCATGTCGAGACAATTGATGCAGTCTTTGAATTACTCCAACTAACACTAATAAAAGTTAGGTTTGCTGGCAGCACAGCTCCTCACTTTGTATTGT
>JADRCD010223164.1:5052-31270 GCA_019843815.1 Montemys delectorum
TATAGTGGGAAGCATGTGGCTTTAGAGGTCCTGAATGTCATTGAGAGAGAGCCGCTGCCCTGTTCCTGCCTGTGGTCGTATGAATGTCTGCCTCTTGAATGTCTGCCTCCTGCACTCAGACTGCTTCCTCCTAGTCCCCACAGCCTGACCTCCAGTTCCACAGGCACACTGACTAAGTCCATGTTTGTGTCTGCCAGACCCACAGTCTCTCCCCTTCCCCAAATCCCAGGGGTTCCGGGAGTTTACAGCCCTCAGAGGTCCCACAGGCACCTCAGACCTGTAGTCAGGATAGTGGTGGAGCACAGTATGTTGCTGGCTGAACAGTTGGCATTCTGCAGGTGGATGTGCTTGACTAAATGCTGTGAAAGGGGTTGTTAGCCCTTGCTTCTAATCCCAAAATGCCAAGAGGGGGCCGCCATTCTCTTCACAGGATGATAAGCGTAACCACCCCATAAAGGTCTTTAGCTTGGTGTCTCTGATCCCTTCACTGACCACAGTTGTGGTATGGGGATGCTTACACTTCAGGCTGAGAATGGCCACCCCTGAGGGGGTTATTTGCAAAAGCACCTCTCCTACCTGGGGCTTGGACTGCCCCCCCCCATCATAAAGCATTACTCAACTGAAAGATACCTCGACTTCAAAAGCACTGTACCCCGTAGCCCTCACCCATCAGCAGGAGGGGAGTGAAGATGATTTAAAGACTCAGTGGCTTCCACTTACACTCAAGGTTCCAGAACTCTGTCCTTGAGGCCTAAGCCCACACTCTTTGCCTCACAAGACTAACCAAGCTCCCCTGTAGAGTCTCAGACACACAAACAGATCAGAGAAGGCTGCGTCCACATCCCCTCCAGCAAGCTATGGTCTCAGGAACCACCATACAATCCCTACTGCAAGGGATTCCAGACATTTCCATCACAGTGTCAACTCGGCACTCAGAGGAACCTCTGTCCCCAGTGGAGAGATCCAGACATGAACTGAATGGCGCTCCCTGAAGAATGTAGGAAATGTCTTCACACTGCCCGTGGACTTCCAGGAGGTGGGCTCTGGATTGATGATGAAGGAAACCTCCAGTCTCCCTCGTCTGTTGGCAATGGGGCCATAACCCAGCACTTGTAGCCACACTGGAAGCTGGGTGCTTAGTGCAGTCAGTGACAACAGGTCCTCAGGCAGATCTGGGCCCGAGCTGCTATTACGGCCAAGCCCAGATATGCATTGCAGGTATTCTTTTGGAGTATGGAATATTCTCCCTCCAGAAAGAAAATTAGGGTTAAACTCCAGGTATCTGGTCATAAGTAGTCACCTCCTGTCTAGTTCATTTGCACCTTGAATTATCTATCCTCGGGACTTAGATTGCTTCTCTAGGTTCAGCGTGAGCCCACCCCACCCCCCAACCATGGTCCTCAGAAACCCATCTCTGGGATGCTTCGTCCTCAAAGATTATAAAGGGGTAGGCTGTCATTTCTCTCTAGTGTCCCCAGCTGGAAAAACTGCCCAGTGTCTGCTGTCATATGGGCCATCTCCACAGTGCACATCCTGCAACCAACAGCTCAGTGAATCCCAAAGATCTCCCAGGTCCAGCCACAGGCCCCGTCAACAGCAATATCCAACTTACCAAATTCTAGTTCAGCCAAAGCACTAAGACAGGCTCTTCCAGTTGATCTCCAGTGGCCTGGGCTGGCCTCAGCCTTCAGAAGGATTTTGCCATCTGCCTCCTGGTTCTGTGATCACTACAGGTCTTTCCATCGTAGGCTATTGGGGGCTGGGACACCAGGAAGCTGGGCCATTTCTAGCATACAGCTTACCTTGAACTGTATGATTCTCTGGACAAAAAAAAAAAAAAAAAAAAAAAATGGCCGTTGCTTTAACATCCATGGACCCAAACACAGAAGGAGAGAAGAGGTGCTTCCATTAGCAAGGCTCTCCGCTAGACTGCATTTCATTTTGTTTCACCAGTGAAGCCCAAGCCAGGGCCTGCAGCTTGTTTGCCTGGGATTCAGTCACTCAAGAAGAGGTCTCAGGTCTATGAGGAACGGTTGTACAAGGAAGCCCTTGTTCTCAGTGTGTGGTTCCGTTCCCAACACCTGAGTCGTCCTGCCAAGCTTCCCTTGCATGGCTTTCAGTGCCCAGGATGCAATGCGTTCCGTGTGAACACAGCTGCCTGCTAGCCTAGTCCCTAGGCATAGCTTGTACAGGAAGCCATGTGCTACAGCATGGATGATGCCATCACCATCCTGTCCTGCCTGATGGCTCTGCCTTTGGTATTGCGGAGCTGGCCCTTGGCCAAGGGAAAGGAGCCGGTTTCCTGATGAGAGAGGCAGCTGGTGATACTGATGAGAACTCATCTCCAGGTTTCTAGGAAGGACCTGGACACCAGCCTTGTGGGCTGGCCAGGAGTCTTCAGTTTGACAACTTTGTTCTCCTGCACTTTGAAGAAGCGGAAGAATTCCACAAGGCATGTTTTCCACTGTGAAGCCGAATCTCTGCTTTGGGAGCCCATGTGTTTTGAGCAAGGTCCACTATTTTCCTGGCCTCGGGCTAGACTCCCTGAGGAGAGTATGGGTGCCGTACATGCTCACTTGGAGGACACAGGGTCACCAGGAAATATCGAAGCTCGTATGTAGGTGGGATGCCACCCCAGACCTTGTCTCATGCTCGAAGAGGAGAGCACAGGACACTCGTTACCCCATAAGCTATGCCAAGCTCCTGGCTTCTTGGTCTTGGCAGCGGTGTGACACTGTCGTGTCTGTCATATATCTAGAAGAGGGTTTCTGGAGGGCAGAACCAAGAGATTGAGGCTCAGGCTATACCCTGGAGACAGTGCACAGGGGCTCCTGTCCCCAGGGCAATGGGAGAGCTGGCAAGGAGGCTGCCCCTCCCCTTCACTGTGGCAAATGTTTGCTAGGCCAGTTATGGCAAACCAATGATGCGGTGTTTCCTCATGTTTCCCTCCCATCTCCCCTTTGCAGGCTTTCCATGGGGGTTTTTGTGGCTGTGGTTGTTTTTCTTCCTCTCTTATTTGGGTCTGAGAATGATAGTCTGGAGAGCCCTGGCTTTGACCAAGGGAACCTGTGGTCTCTGAGCACATATAGACCTCACATGGAAGAGAGTGGTGCTTTAAGGTTCCACTCCCAACTAGGAAGGGACTAGCCTTGGAGTTAGCATTGGCATCACCACCCACCAAGGTCCTACCCATCCTTGGGCACCTTGACTCTTTGAACCAAAGTTCCTTAAAGGGGCAGAGCCCAGCCATGTCCTTAGGAGCCGGAATTTGCAGGCCCGCTGGAAGGAGGGCTCTCACAATCCAGGTGCCAGAAGGCTCACCTAGGACTGTTCTCCCACCTAGGGTGGGTGGCTTCCCAAACAAGGCTCGGGCTTGTGGCCTGACTTGGGCTGGGCCTGACCAACCATGAAAGAGCAAGAGCCATGTGGCAGGGCCTTCCAGATCCCAGGCATCAGGAAACCATTTTGTATGACAACCCGAAACAGAGATATTTTTTAAGACGCATGAATTATTTTCAGTTGTCTTCTGATCCTATCTTTTTTTCTTTTCCCCACAACTTCATGTTGGTGATCCGTTCACATCAGGTAAATCTTGAGAACGCCTTGGTGCCCCATTCTTCCTGCCCCCCTACTCAGTGACCACGTGTGTGCGCCTCCATCCTGTCTCAGTAGTAAAGATGTTCTAGGCAATACCATAGACACATCTGTGTCTCACTTTGAGTGCAAGAAACTCAAGTCATCTTAAGAAAAAAAATTTAAAAACACAAAAAAAAATTTACAAAAAAGCAAACACACACACAAAAAATATCTTTTTTAGGCCAGAGTTTTCTACAGGTATTAATGAATATTTTTCTTAATCCTTATAAGTTTTATGTGTTTAATATTTCTTAATACCAGTAGTATTAATTTATACTTTTGTAGCAACATAATATTTTTATAAATAGCCAGTGCTTGGCTCAAGTCTTCACGGGGGTTTATGCAGGGCCATCTTAGGGGCCCTGTGTACCATGTACTGTATTTAAAAAAAAAAAAAGTTACCCAGTGTCACACTTGCTGTGTTAATAAGAAAGACGTCATTGGCGGTCTCCTGTATTGATGGCGTGGATCCAACAGTCCTTCCGGGAGCCACATTGCATGGGGGTTGAGTTGCCAGTTCTTGTGATACATAAACTCCCAAGGACAAACTTGAGGGTTTATTTTGGGTTTTCTGTGTGTCCTTTGGGGTGTTTTATTTTACTTTGATTTGGATACTGTTTCTCCATTTTACAGCCAAATTGGTTTCATGGTGTTTAAACATTTTACTGATGTCCAATGGAAGAAAGGAACAGAAAATTTTTAAAAAGATTTTTACAAAGTAATAAAATGTAAAACTGAGCTGTTTCAATGTTACTGTTGTTTATGTGTCTGTTCTTGTCCACAAGTGGACTATTCTCCATGGCTGTGGAGAAGAGGAAAGTTCTGCTGGGTTCCCTAAGTCACCAAAAGCCCTGGCCCAAGATCCAGTTCCTCCCCCGACTGACCCCCAAACCATTTCCCAGCTGGTTGATGCCAATGTAAACAGACATCCTTCAGTGACTAGAGGATCAATCGCCTACGTGCGCTCCCGAGTTCATGTCAGCGTTGTATTTATGGTTTTACAATAAAACAACCTTTAGGAACCTCTAGTGTCTGATGTTTTTCTTAGGGTTGCGCGGTTGGATCATATCAGCCACTCAGCACAGCTCCTGCAGTGGCTGGGTGTGTAGGACAGAAGTCAGGTACCAAGGTGGCATGAGCCTGTCACACTCTCAAGTCATGCTTACCCAGTCTTCATTTAAGCGTCATTGGTTGGCACAGTGTAGAACCAGCTCGAACAGTGTTTGGTGGGGTATAGAGGAAGGTGTCCAAGGAGTCCGTCGTGGCCTGCCGGTGGGATGGCTTACTGTAGAGGCCTGTCTCAGAGAATGAGGGATGGGTTTTAATCAGTCCTGCTGCTTCAGTACGAGAGGCACACATCCGAGTGGGCCTGGCCCCACAGCTGTCCATGAAGTTCTCGTACCTCTTGGTGGGGGGTCTCCCACGAAACATGCATGCGTTTACAGCTGTTACATGAATCATTCGTCTTCTGGGCAGACCAGCCCAATTCCTGACAGCACTGGAACTCTAAACACATGAGAGCTGGCTGCTACCACTTGTTCAGAGTCTGATGTCACAGACGAGAGGACATTTTGCTTTCCTTCCATAGGCTCGAAGTTGAGGGACACAAGATCCCATCGGAAAATGAACTATGGCCCATGTGGAGGGGAGGGTAGAGGACCCCAAGGGAGCCCAGCACAGGAAAGCTGCCCTCTTAGTCTCCAGGTAAGTAAAGCGCAGACCTCCTCCTCACCTTAGCTCCCTAATTAGTGCTCTAATAAGATGAGTTATTAGGATCTTCTGTGGAAAAAAAAATTCATCAAATTGTGGGCAGATGGCCTCTCTATACTTGGCCCCTTCCGAGAGGGCAGCAGCCTAGCCCTGCAGGAATGCCCCATGGAAGCTTATATAAGGGAACCGTGGGCATCTCTGTGTCAGCAGATAAAGTTGGGGCAGGAATTTCTCCACAGCTGAAATTATAAGTCTGTGGTGTCCACAAATTTTCTGAATTCCTTGACTTTGAGGGTCAAATATGGCCAGACCTCTGGATCTCACCACTGGAGGGCTAGCCTCTGGGTTATGGCCATTTAAGAAGATATTTATTCTGCAGCCACATCTATACTGTTGCAAGTAAATATGAAGAGTGACCACTAAGAGCCCCAAAGCAAGACTGGATACTCAGGGTAAGGGCTCCTGGGTAGAGAATGAATCCTGATTCCTTTTGGGAGACATGTTGTGGATTCCTGGGACTGAATTACAGGCAGGCCTCATCATAGGGATGATTGTGTTGTTGGGGTACACTATTATTTATTATTTAAAGCTGTATCAAGTCCCAGGGAAATCCTGTCCTGAGGGATAGCTCAGAACTGTCACAGAAGCAGATGCCGTTAGGGTAAACAATTGGAGACAGGACAAGTGAGCTACAGGGAGAAGTATCCTCAGGGGACAGCTCAGAGCCCTCAGTTTATCTTCCCATAAGAACTGAGTAGCCTGTCTGAGGTAGCACATGTCTCTGATTCCAGGACTGGATAGGTAGAGGCAGGGCAATCTTGGATTTGAGGCCAGCCTGGGCTACATTAGAAGGATCTTGTCCCAAAGCTACCAAAAATTGAGCAGATTTTTATGATGACATTTGGTTTTTAGTAGAGAATTCAGGACTATACGACAAACAAACAAAACCCATCATGAATCTGATGTCCCACCCACTGGTGGGAGCCAGCCAGCATATGGAACTCGTATTTAATATTTGTCTTCCAGGACACTCCAAAATGCTCCACTTCAGAGCAGTACCTCCAAACTCCCATTAGGAGCTGTCTCTGGCAGATAAGGATGGATGTAATCCTGATGACTGTTAGCCCCAGCTGGGGGACCTTCCCACAACTTCTTTGTGTACAGTTGCCTGTCTTCCTGGTGGCTTCTAACCTGTCCACTTCAAACCAGAGCTATGATCATAAACACTGTCCCTTCAATCTTTTCTGTTGGAAAATAGAAACTCCCAAGTCCCAGACTTTGAAGAAAAAGGAAGTGCCTATGGGTCTTAGGGGGCTATATAGACTGTTCTAGACTTGCAGCCTTCCTGTGTGAGACAACACTTCCAGCAAATGGCCTCCAGGCATGAGAAGCAGTCCCTTAGCTGTCAACTCCGGATACTGTGGTCACTTCCCTGAGCACTGGCCTGGTTACTGCTGCAAGGATGACTTTCTATTTGAGAGCATATCAGGCCAGGCATCTTCAACCTCCATCATCATCTGCCCAGAGTCGGGGTACTGGCTGAATGGAGTTAGTGCCAGAAAATTACAGGAGATTCTCCAAGGCATGGGCATGGGCCAGGCTTGTCCTCAAGCTACCCTGGCCAACCCACCTCTTCTCTTTCCCACATAGCAAGAATCTAGCCCAGCCCAGTGCTTTGGACTCTGCTCCAGGGCTCAGCTGGTGTTGCAGATGTAACAGGAAGAAGACCAGGAAACAATTCACCAGGGCATGGGGGGGGGGGCTGGTGAGGACCCCAAGAAACAGGTCAAGAGGGAGAAAGCTGGGGCTGTAGATCCGGGTGATTTTGGATGGGTAACTGGACAAGCTGACCACTTGGAGGAAAACACTAGAAAGGACTTCGTGTGGCAAGGAGTAGGGACAACCTCAGGTACTGGGGCACTCCAGGACACCACTATTTATTTGTCCTTTCGTCTTTGTGACCCCTGTGTGACCTCTTCTAGAAACAAGTGCCAGAGTTTCTAGGTTTGGGGAGGGAGCTGATCTTAGAATTGAGAATAGTGTCTAGTAAATGTTGTTGCCTTTTTAAAAAAGACCTTCTTTTTGTTATTTGGTTGTTTGGTTGGGTTTTTTGTTGTTTGTCTTTTGCTTCTTTGTTTTCTTTTTTTGTTGTTTGTTTGTTTGGTTGGTTTTTGTTTGTTTTTGCTGTTGTTTGAGACAAGGTTTCTCTGTGTAGCCCTGGCTGTCTTGGAACTTACTCTGTAGACCACTCTGGCCTTGAACTCAGAGATCTGCCTGCCTCTGCCTCTGCCTCTGCCTCTGCTTCTGCCTCTGCCTCTGCCTCTGCCTCTGCTGGGATTAAAGGCATGCGCCACCACCATCTACTGGGTTTTCTTTTTTTATGCTATGCTTGTAAAGCATAATAACCCCACTCCACTACTGAAGAGTTAGGAACTGTTGTGTTTGAAATGGTGTACAGCCAGGATCTTGTACTGCAGGATGTTGTCACATTGCAAACCATGCATCCGTCTCTCCCGGGAAGGTTGGTTTACTCATGCCCTGAGCTTCCCTTCCCCTCTGTACTGACTGGGTTTGTGTGTCAACTTGAAACATGCTGGAGTTACCACAGGGAAAGGAGCCTCAGCTGAAAAAAAATGGCTCCATGAGATCCAGCTGGGGGGCATTTTCTCAATTAGTGATCACAGGGTTGGGGGCTGGGGAAGGCCTAGCCCCTTGTGGGTGGTACCATCCCTGGGCTGGTGGCCTTAGGTTCTATAAGAAAGCAAGCTGAGCAAGCCAGGGGAAGCAAGCCAGTAAGGACATCCCTCCATGGCCTCTGCATCAGCTCCTGCTTCCTGACCTGCTTGAGTTCCAGTCCTGACTTCCTTTGGTGATGAACAGCAATGTGGAAGTGTAAGCTGAATAAACTCTTTCCTTCCCAACTTGCTTCTTGGTCATGATGTTTATGCAGGAATAGAAACTCTGACTAAGACACTCTCCAATACCTTTACTGTGACAATGAAACGCCAACACACAGAATGCTAGGAAATGACAGCTTGTTTTATTTGAGTCCAGATCATTTAAGCCGGACTGCACCGCACCGTGATGGACAGTGACTGCCCTCTGGCTTGCAGACTGGCACCTTCAACTGCGTATGAGCTCCTCGTACCCTGTGGATACATACAGAGTGACTCAAAATGGGTCCTTGGGCTAGAATGAAATGTCACTTGCCAAATGATGTCTCTTAGGGGCATTGCACGGAACAGCCTTCTCTGACTTGCTGGATACCATTTCCCAGCGGGAACAGCAAGACACTGAGAATCTGACTGGCCACTGTACCCTAGCCACCCCATCACTGAGCACTAACCCTGCAGTTGGTACTAGGAAGTTGGAGAGCAAAGTTAGAGTTAGGAAGTTTGTCCTAGTTTACAACTGCTAGCTGCTCTTGGAGCCTGGCCTAGGGGTACATACAGGCTTGGATTTCCAGCTGCTCAGGAAGATCAAAGCCTTCCTGGGCTACAGGGAAAAGTCAAGACCCTGCCTCCAAAAAAAAAAAAAAAAAAAAAAAAAAAAAAAAAAAAAAAAAAAAAAAGCATTAAAAGGGAGTGGGGTGGGGTTGGGATGTAGCTTAGTGCCTAGTCACGCAACAGGGTTAGGTTCAACACTAAGCTGGGGGGCGGGGTAGGGTGGGAAACCTTGGTCCACATGCTCAGCCCAAAGAATCTGGAGGGCAGCTTCACCCAGCTCCTTGGCTGTCCTGCATACCTTCTGCTGGTACCTGGCTAGCATCTTCTCTGGTCCAGCTAGGATCAGCTAGGACCAGTTAGGACCAGCTAGGACCAGCTAAGGCCTATTCCTGGGTTTGGTCTATTTTCCAGGTAGGAAGCTGAGGCCCAGAGAGTGGACCAGGCTGCTCACCTGGAAAAGAGTCCATAGTCTGACTCTCTTGTCCCTACCGTTTACCAGGCGCCCCTCGCCTGCCTCCCTGGACTCCCAAGGGCCTCCTACCATCACCAGGGACTCCACAGTACTCCTTGCACTCCTTCTCAGAGTAGAACTTGTTCCCATTGCCTTTGCAGCCCCCGTAGTTGAACTGGATGCACTTCCCTTGTGCTGCATCAAATGCCCAGAGCTGTATGAAGGCTCTGCAAGGGCCTTGGACTATGGGGAGATTGCAGGCCGCTGTGAAGGAAAAGAGGGACATGGAGTGTTAGTCTGCACCCACTGTTGGGACATGCACAGGACCAGGAGAGCCTGAATATCTAGATTGCACGGCCCCCCCTTTTTTTTCTTACAGACTGGGAAACTGGATGGGTCCCCAGAAACAAACAAACCAAACATGACTGACACAGACCACCTGCATCTAGATATGGAATTCCTAGGAGCAACCTTGCCCTGGATTCCACCCTGAGAGAACCTTAAGCCCTGCTCATGGGCAGACAGGTCTGTGGGACAATGAGAACTGGGGACATCGAGGGTGCCAAGGCAAGATGCACTCACCTATGGTTCGACATGTTTGCAGACATTCCTTCTCAGAGATGAAGTTGTTACCATTGCCTAGGCAGCCCCCGTATTGGAAGGTCTCACAGGCCATGGAAGCGCCATTGTAGTAATACCTCTCTTGCATCCCTAGGCAGGGGCCTTCTGAATAGTTGAGCTGGCAGGAGTCTGGGAAGAGACAGAAGAGCAGCGCTTCCTGAGTACTTGCTGTGTACCTGTATGTGGCTTGATATGCAACACCCGTGCTAGCAGCACTTGCTGTGTACCTGGGTGCAATTTGATGTGCGATACTCATGCTGACCGAGAGATCTATCAACTCATCCTTTGGATGAGAAGCAAGTGCCCCTTACCTTCTTCACCTCTAGATGGTGAAGCTCAGAATGAATATCCAACCCCCTAAACTCAAAAATCAGTGTTTATTCCACTCCATAACCCAGAATGGGTGGTTTACTGTACTGGCTGGTTTTGTGTGTCAACTTGACACAGGCTGCAGTTATCACAGAGAAGGGAGCTTCAGTTGGGGAAGTGCCTCCATGAGATCCAGCTGTGGGGCATTTTCTCAATTAGTGATCAAGGGGGTAGGGCCCCTTGTGAGTGGTGCCATCTCTGGGCTTGGAAGTCTTGGGTTCTATAAGAGAGCAGGCTGAGCAAGCCAGGAGAAGCAAGCCAGTAAGGAACATCCCTCCACGGCCTCTGCATCAGCTCCTGCTTCCTGACCTGTTTGAGTTCCAGTCCTGACTTCCTCTGGTGATCAACAGCTATGTGGAAGTGTAAGCTGAATAAACCCTTTCCTCCCCAACTTGCTTCATGGTCATGATGTTTGTGCAGGAATAGAAACCCTGACTAAGACATTTACTATTGATCCAAAGACCTATCTGCCCAAAGAATCTAGCTGTCTCCCCTCACCAACAGCCACCTTGACCCCTTCACAAGATACCACTCATGCCTTTACTCTCTCTTCTGTGATCCACAAGACCCTTCTTGCTGCCTGGACACAGCCTGAGTTTCCTTGGCCCAGGAAATCTTTCATCTCCTTATAGCTGTCTCCTTAGGATCGCCAGCTCTTTGATGATACTGTCCTTTGGACCTAACATTTGCTCCTTTGGAAGTCTCCTCACAAAAACACAAAGAGCCAAGAAAAACCCAACGTCCAGCACAAGGCCTATGATGGAGCAGGCTTGGCCTTTGCTGAGCAAGTTAAATGAACTGACATCCACACGCGGCATCCTTACATCCTTCTCCTTTACTGATGCATGAGTCCTAACGGTCAGCTCAGGAGATGAGTATTCCATTATATAGCTGAGAAAATCAAGGCTGGATGAGCATACAGACAGGAGAGAAGTTTGCTCCTCATGGCAGAGCTGAGCCCTCCTGAGCCTGGGACTTTATCTGTTGTCCTTCTCCCTCCAATCCAAGAGGGTTCAGAACTTCATCTGTCTTAATGATGGCTGAGAGATGGGCCTTGCAGTGTGAGGGAGCCATGGACTCTGTTCTCCACAGCATGGCTGAAGCAGGTGAGCAAATGAGTCTCCTTACCTTCTTTCTTGAGGGTCCCAGTTACTAGTGGCTCAGTCCCTGACCCCTCATTCTCTTGGGGCAGCACTGCCCGCCGGGCTCTCTGGGGAGAGAAGAGAACAGCTTTGCAGAGACCTCACTGCTGTTGCTCACCTGAATCCCTGTAGTTGTGGAAATAGCCCAGACTGCCTAAAGAGATGCTAGCCCCAATGTCATCTGAATTCACAGAAAGGGCTCAAGAGGGTTTCTGGCTGTAGAGCCCCCTGAGGCAGAGCTCAAGAGCAATTAAAGAAGGGATGGGGATGGAGACTGTTGGCCACTAGGCAGCCTGTCTGCTCACAGGAGTGGTCTAAGACTTGAAAAGATGGAAGTATGATAGAGTTAAGGGGTAACTGAAAACCATCAGGGCCCATGGTCTCTTCCAGATTCATCTTAACCTGGTGATATATAAGGCCTTCCTTGGTGAGAAAGGAGAGATGGAGAAGGGGAACAAGTTAGGTAACACAGCTGCTCAGAGGAACTGGGCTAAACTGAAAGACTATTCCCAACTCACAAGGATAAAGAAATATGAGAGCAAGAAATATGAAAAAAATTAAGCCACCAGTGAAAGTTGCAATAGCGTCTATTGGTGTAAAAGCTGCCATCAGCGATGGAAACTATTAGAGTTGGAAAAGATGTTTGGTTTAACCTCATAGTTGAGATAAAAAAAAAAAAAACTGTCATTTAGACACTGCAGGAAATAAATGTACATCCTAGGCCTTGTAGAAGTAACACATATAAGCTAGAGACCATAGAAGAAAACTTTCCCGAGGTAAAGAAGGAGTTGGGTTGTCCAGTTACGAGGAAAAATAAAATAAAGTCATCAAAATTAAAACAGACAAACAAAACCCTCCTAATCCACATTGTAGAGAAGAAGGGCAGGAAGCCTGGAGAGCCTCAGGGTAAACGGGAGGATTTAAAGAGAGGCTCAAGCGCAAATGATGAAGATCGTGAGAAGGATTACAGCCTGGTCATTCTCCTCTCACCCAAGCTGCTGAACATACGGTAGACCCACAGAAACACAGTCTAAGCCAGGTGAGTGGGCTGATTGGTTCTTTTTTGTTTTTGTTTTTGTTTTTTGTTTTTTGTTTTTTGTTTCTTTTTTTAGACAGTGTTTCTCTGTATAGCCCTGGCTGTCCTGGAACTCACTCTGTAGACCAGGCTGGCCTCGAACTCAGAAATCCGCCTGCCTCTGCCTCTGCTGGGATTAAAGGCATGCGCCACCACTGATGGGTTCTTACATCACCTTGACACAAGCTATCTGAGGTGCAAGAACCTCAATCTAGAAAATGCCTCCATAAAATCAGGCTGTAGACAAGGCAGTAGAGCATTTTCATAATTAAGGATGATTGATGTGGGCGGGCCCATCCCGTTGTGGGTGGCAGGATCCTGGCTTCTATAAGGAATCAGGCTGACTGAGCTACAAGGAGCAAACCAGTAAGCAGCACCCCTCCATGGGCTCCACATCAGCTCCTGCCTCCAGGGTCCTGCCTGTGCGAGTTCCTTCCTGACTTCCTTCAGTGATGAACAGGGATGTGGAAGAGAAAACCAAATGAACCCTTTCCTGGGTTGCTTTTGCTCACGGCATTTCATCACAGCACACAAAACCCTGACTAAGACAGTAAGGATCCAGAAATATGTCACATGTGCTTTCCTTGGGAGGAAAAATGTCTGTTATAGAAACATTTCCATGTAAATGTAAAGACCAGAAGTAAAATGTAATCATTGTAAGGAATTTATGATGAGCTATAAGTCAAATAAATATGATCACCTCCCACCCTGCTTTCTACCAAAATCAGTTAAGCAATAAGGGGACATGGGTTAGATTCCTTAGCACTGGCACCAAGTAAACAAACACCTGGCAACAGAGCCAAATGGTAAGTTCTAGCCATGCCTTGCTATCTCCAGCTGGGGGATGTCATTGCATTTAGACTTCGTCTTCTTCTTCTTCTTCTTCTTCTTCTTCTTTTTTTTTTAACTAAAACTTCTAAATAAAGAAGAAAATTGAGGGAGAAAAGTATATAAAGCCAGCAAAGCATACATTTCAAAATAAATAGTTACCAGGTGGTTGTGGTGGCACAATAATTCCAGTACTTGGGAGGCAGAGGCAGGCAAACCTCTGTGAGTTCAAGGCCAGCATGTTCTATATTGTTAGTTTCAGGACAGCCAGAGCTACGCAGTGAGATTTTCTCAAATAAATAAATAAATAAATAAATACCAAGATAGCTATGTAATTTTGTGTCATTATTTAAAAACTTTATAAAAGTGAAAAGGGTGTGGGGCTCGAGCGGTTGCTCATAAGTTAAGGGCACTTGTTGCTCTTGTAGAAGACCCAGGTTTGGTTTCCAAGGTTAACATGGTGGCGTACAACTGTCTCTATTTCCATTTGTAGGTATCTGGTGCCTCTACTGGCCTCTGTAGGAACTGCACACACATAGCACAGGAACACACACACAGACAAAACACCCGTGACCATTAAATAAAAACAAAAGCAAAAACAAATCAACAACAACAGCCAAAGCAAAAACATAGTTTCTTCTTTGGGGAAATATTAAATGGTAAATGATTCAGTATAATGGGGAAGCCCAGAAGACCCAGGAAGCCTGGCTTCAGACGTTTGGCATCTTTCACAGACTGAGGCTTGGTCCATGGCCTAGGGCACAGGGCCTGTGTATGATGGGTCAAGACAGTGCAGAAGCTCCTCCATCTTGTAATCTTGTGGAGGTCATTTCAGCTTTAACTAGGACATGGCCTTCTTGATGGAGAATCCCATGGGAAATTACCCATCTCTGTTCTCAGAACCAAAGGTTGGGGTGTCCTAGCTAACTCTCTTAGCTTCTGTTAAAACTACTTGCTTCAAACTACTTACTTTTGAGAAGAGAAGCCCCCCCCTCCATGCAGCTGCCAAGTGAGATGTGAGGACATGGTTCCTGCCTTTTAAAAAACCCTGGGTTCTGGACACTCGGGGCTACACTCAGGTCCCTGAACGCTTGAGTGCATTCCAGCCAGCTGGAATAAAGACTTTCAATTGGCTATTCATGAGGTCTTCTGAGTGGTCATCTCTGGTGAGCTTCCCTTAACGCATGGAGACCAAGCTGAAGACAAGAGGTGGATCTTGTCACCAAGCTGAGCCACCTGCTCAAGGACATGAAGGTCAAGTCCCTGGAGGAGATCTTCCTGTTCTCTCTCCAGAGAGAGACTATTGAATTTTTCTTGGGGCATCCCTTAAGGATGAGGTTTTAAAGATCATGTCAGTGCAGAAGCAGACTAGGCCTGGCCGTTGGACCGGGTTCAGTGTTTTGTCATTATTGAGGACTACAATAGTCACGTTAGTCTGGATTTTAAGTGCTCCAAAGAGGCACCCACTGTCATCCTAGAAGCCAACCTCTTGGCCAAGCCTTCCACTCTCCCTGTGTGGATAGGGCTTCTAATACACAACATTTTCAAGCTCCACACTGCCCCATGCAAAGTGACAGGCTGCTGTGGCTCTGTGCTTGGGGAGCCTCATCCCTCTCCCCAGAGACATTGGCGTTGCCTCTGTTCCTGTGTCCAAGAAGCTGGTGTTGCTAGCCAGTTCTTAAACCCTAGTAATGTGCCAGTCTCCACAGAGTGTCCGGGGTGGGCTGTTGAAAAGGCGTGGAAGAGATACTCACTGCAAATGAAGTGGGCTCCACCTCCTGATCTCCAGGGACACATTCCCCTAAGGCAGGTGACACAAAAGAAGAGTGAGCAAGAGGCCCAGGCTTTGAAGGGTGGACAGATGTCCTAGACCCAGATTTCCATGAACATCATGCCCTGTGCTTTACAGCGCTTCACGGAGGGCCCTCCTCACAGCACTCAAAGCCTTTGACGGGACAATTAACAGACCCATATCACTCTATCAGTATCCTCAGGAGACCATCAACAGGGACACTTCCAAAGCACCATGCTTTAGCCTCTAATGGCTTTTTTTTTCTCACAGACCCCTCACAGCAGGCTTTGTTAACCCATTTAACAGATGAAGTAACTAAGGGTCTAGGATGGCTAGCCAGAAGTCACACCTCTGTGCTTGAACCACTAAGCTTCAATGTGGGTACTGTGACTGTGGAGTCTGTGCCCTCAACCCCAAGGCTTTGCTGCCTCTTCAGCAGTGTCTGTGGATACCCTCTTGGAGACTCATGACCCTGGGATAAGAATGGAATTTGTTAAGTGCTGGCTTTGCTAGTGCTTGTTCTGATACTTGGGGCAAACCCAGGAGCTCCCTCGGTCTCTGTAGAGAGGGAGAGGACTGTGGCCTTGTTTGTCTCTGAGTGTTATAGGAAAGATGCAGGGACTGAGTATGTTCTCTGTGGGGCAGGAAGGAGAAGAGAACCAAAATTCAGAGTAGGGTAAAATACCACTTACCTTTGTCAGCCATAAAAACAATGGAGTTTTCAGGGATGCCCACACTCAGGGCCACCTCCCTGAACTCCTGCAGAAGGCTGTCCCTCAGCTGTGGCTCACGGCCTGCAAACAGAAAGCAGAGGAGAAACTGAGAACCCCAGGCACCCTGGCCAGCTGGACTGTGTCCAGTGAAAAGTGTGGAAAGGACTGGTCCATTAACTCTCCTTGGGATACCATTGAAAGATGGCTCCCCAAGAGTGAGACTGGGCCCATTATAGGTCCTGGGTCCTTATTCAGGGCTATTTCCATTGGCTTTGTCTGGGCCTTGGTGACTCTAGAGTCACTTTCTCACAGTCCCTTTCCATTTTCACGGTAGGGAGGGGTGCGCACATGTATGCATACATGCACATGTGCTTGTCTATGTGGGCACCTGTGCAGATGGAAGCCAGGGGTTGAAGAAGGAATCAGCTTCCATTGCTCTCCTACCTTACTCATTGGGGCAGGGTCTCTCAGTCTAACTCAGAACTCACAGATACAGCTTGTCTCCCTTGCCAGTTTATGTGGGATACCCCTCAAGCTCTGGGAATCCCAGTTTGGCTTCATTCTTGGTGGCAAACACTTTAATCATTGAACTGTCTCCTCTGCCCTGGGAGTGGCTTTTAGAGATGGCATGAGAATTCTACCTCACCCAGGATGCTGAGTTCTGCCTCCTCAAGACCACGGCCCATTGTGTCCCTCCCTAACTGGGAGTTCTCTCACAAAGAAAAGACAAGCTTACTGCTCCTTCCCACCCATGGTCCATAGATGAATAACCTCTGATCCACCCCACTCCCACCCCAGCTCCAAAAGACTCATTGTTAAGGCCTTTACCATAGAGTTTCGCAGTGATGGTGGGTCCGTGGTGGTGGCTGAACTTCTTGGTAAGGAAGATGGCATATTCATCATAGTTGGTGTGGACCACATAGGATTCCAAAGTTACATTCCATTCTGTGTGGGAGATGCAGGCAGACCAAAGGAGTCTTCACCCTGGAGGTCTATCACCCACCCTCCATTCAGCATGCCTGCATCCATCCCCACAGCCACATGGCTCTTCCAAGGGCTCGCCATCTGCTCACCCAGAATCCCTCTCTCTCCACTTACTAGACAGCATCAGCTCACCCACCTCCACTCCATCCACCCACTCTAAGTCCTCTCATTTCCTCTTTTCTGTCCCCTCCTTCCCTGGTACCTTTCCTCTCTTTTCCCACCTTCCTCTTCTCATTCCTCTTCCTTCCTCCCACCCTTCCGTTCTCCCTCTTGCCCATTACCGCCCCCCCCACCAGATTCCTGTTCTTTTCTCCACCTTTTTTTTTTTTAAAGCGGAGTTTCATTTAGTTCAGGCTGGCCTTTTAGCTTGCTATGTAGCCAAGGATGGCTTTGAACTTCTGATCCTTCTTCCTCCACCTCATTGCTGAGAATATAAGCATGAACCACCATGGCCAGCTTTCCTTTCTTCCTTCCCCTTTCCTTCTCTCCCATCTGTCTATCTCTCCTTCCTTATTTTCTTCTTCCATCACTCCATCCACCTGCCTTTCAGATGACCCATCAACTCATCTGCCCGTTCATTTGCTTACTGTTGTGCATGCACTCACTCTCTTCCACTGTCACCATCCATGGCGTGTGTTCCACGCCCAGGATAGTCGACAGAAAACTGCTAAATCTCTGAGTAAATTTGGGCCCATATCTCTCTGCCACAAAACACCAAGCATGGGGCCTGCGGGGTGGGGAGCTGATGATGTCATCCTTGGCATTCTGCACCTCTCCCAATTCTGGTCATATGCTAACTGGGGAACTGTGGAGTGCCAAGATGGTGGTGATGCATTTGGGGTAAGGATGGATGACTTCTTAGATAAATGGGAAGGGAGGTTGCAAGGGTAGAAGGGGGAGAGAAAGGGGAAGGAAGGGACAGCGGTGTCTCCCTCACTCACTGGATTTGTGGTAAAGGAACTTTCCGTCGATGTCTGTCTTCTGATATGCCCCAGAGATCTCCTCGCAGACACCTCTCCTGGCAATGATAAAGTCAAAATTTCCAAATATCTTGCTTCATTACCATCCTAGCCTTGGAAATCCCTCTTTTATACATGAGGAACAAGGAAAGGGGATGCATTCGTGCACCCTGGCAGGAAAGTTACTATCATCATTGCTGCACATTACCCCGGTGGCAGTGACGAACTGATGCTCAGCTTTCATTCAGTACCTAATGTCCCCGTCTAGGACTGGGGAATCACACATTAATACCCCTCATAGCTGTCATAGGGACCTCTCAGTGCTTCATATGGGTCAGGGAAGTCATGTAGAATTCTATGACTCTTACACAATCGCTCCTTGTCCTGTGAACACTTGTGCCATATGCTGGGGATACAGAGGAAAGCCTGACAGGCCCATCCTTGCATGGGGCTTGTAGCAATAATGTGGGACAGGAAGTCCATCCAGGGCCAGATGGAAACAGTGTACTCAGCAGTATGTAAAAATACTGTACTCAAGAAGGTCTAGGAGAGCTTTCTGGAAGAAATGGCATGGGAATAGTATGTCAGGAACTCACAGAATTAGGCCGGGGAGACAGAGAGATGAGCAATGGCCTGGAAGGGTGAGAGCATGAAGGACTCTGGGAGCTGAAAACTCTGCTGCAGAGGGTTGCAAGGGCCGTGGTAGAGCACGGAGCAGGGACAGGGAGAGCTGAAAGGCCATATCAAGATTTCACTCTTAATTCTGAGGGCAATGGGGAGCTATGGAAGGTTCTCATCAGCAGGTGTGGCTTTAAAAAAAGTCTTTCTGGTTGCTAGGCCAGGACTGGATCAAAGGGGAAGACTGAGGGAGAAGGAAAGTAGATGGGTTGCAGGGGACAGGGAGTAAGTGAGGGAGGGAAGGAGACCTGGACCACAGTGGCAGCAGTGGAGAGAGGACAGGTGGCAGAGGGGGAGAACTTCATGAGGGACTGCACAGCAGCAGGGAGGAATGGGTAGAGTCTAGGAACTTCACCCTAGACCCATTGGCCTGAGGCTCTCCAACTAGGTCCTTGGGGTAGTTGTTCCCTTCCTCAGTGGAGGGAGGGACACCCAAGAAGGGGCAGGTTGCACAAGAAGCCTAGTGTTGGAAGACATGGTCCTTGGGAGGCACATGAGACATCTGCTGGGGAAGACAGCAGTGAACCTGAGGCTCAGAAGCAAAGTCTTAGCTGTGATTCCCAGGACAAGATGGGGGGTACTGGGGAGCCTGGTCACTCCTGCACCCCACTCACCGCCATCGAGTGCTGGTCATGCTGATCTCCGCTTCTGTCGCCCCCTCCTGCAGTACCAGTGTGCTCACACTCATCTTGTCCTTAATGCGCCTCAGCCACGGGCAGGTGGAACCCACCGCCAGGTTGTACCATTTCCCATAGATCTAGGAAGAGCCACAAGCTGGAATCTGGCTTTAACCAAGCCCTCGAGAAAAATGTACCCACATTCCCCTCCCTCCTCCAAAGACCAGCCCTTTAAGGGACAGTGTCTCAAGGTGACGGTGGAGTTCCAGGTACAACATATTTAGGACAGAGATGTGCAGAGTCACCCTGCCTAATCCACAGAAGTAAAGTGTCTAAGATGCCCCTGTGGGCAAGTAGAGTCCAGGTCGCATATTCTGAGGTCACCAGCTACCACTGCCCTAGAGAGTGAAGCTTGGGTTTTACGCCTTCCATGGCAGTGTCTGCCACCTTGTGAGGCAACTGGTGGAAGTGCCATGGAGACACTACAAACCTGGTAGGACTTTGTAGGACCAATCAACCACCTCTTCCTCTTGACACCAGTCAAATAGAGCTGACCTTCCAACCCCTGAACCCCCAGCACACCTACTCCTTATCCTAAGGTATAGAAAATCACCCGGAGAGTTCCGAGAACCCCTCAGATAGATCATGGAGACAGCGTTGAGGTGGACAGGGTCCCCTACTCAGATAACTTTATGACTCAGGACAAAGCTGGAGTCGCTGACTCTACTACACACACACACACACACACACACACACACACACACACACACATACACAGACACACACACACAAACACACACACACACATGCATTCACTCACGCACACATACATGCATACAAATGTGTAAGGGCACGTGCACGCATACAAAAAGTATTGGCCACATACACACAGACACACAGTGCCATGCTTGCCATAGGTCAAGGTGCCCTAAGGATCACACTTCATAATTCCCCCAATCCCATCAACCAGTGTCCCACCTCTCTTCCTCCCATAATCCCACAAGCCTGTCCCTAAAGTTCACAGGTCCATGCCCACCCTGTGCCACCTGCCATATGTAGATTCCTCTGGAGACCTATGAGGACTGGACAGATTTGGAAGACACTAGGCTTACAGAGGGCTTACGAAGAATGAATGGCAGGTGAGGGAGCTGAAACTTCAGAGAATCTCAGAATAACCTAACAGTCTGGCCAGGAAAGCCCCCTAGAAATTGAGATGCCATCTACAAGATAGGAAGAAGGGTAGGCACCCCAAGACAGGTAGGCCTTAGCCTGCAAGGCCCAGGGGCATGGGCATACCACCACTGTGGCCACCTCAGCCAGAGAGACCAGCCTTACCCGGGACTCGCTGAAGTTCTCCTGAACCTGGATGTCTGGTAGTGTTGACACATGGTCAGCCCTCGAAGCAAGGCAGGCAGTCAGCAGCAGGAACAGGGTCCCGAGACCCTGCATGGCTCTGCTGTCTTTGGCCTTTGGTGTCTCACAGCTTGGTGTGGAAACAGTGATTACTCCCCTGCCAGGGGCAGCTACAAACTGAGGCTGGGGAAGGGGCCGGAGGCAAACGATGACCTTGGTGTTTGCTCTGCTCAGCCAAGGCCAATCAGGGTCTTGGGCCAGCTCTAATCGATCCCTACAGCCCAGCCCAGGTTCAGCTCTGTGGACAGGAAGCCACGGTTACTGACTCTGAAGGGACATTGAGCAAGCATAACAGGGTTCAGACCTGGAAAAGTTTCCTTATAGGTCTCACTCTCCCTAGGGTGTACAGGGGACAGGGGACGGGGAAGTCAGGCAATGACTGGCCTTTCCCTCCAGTCCTTCCCCCTGGCCCTCATGCCACGGATCCAGCAGATACAGGATCGCCTGGATCTGGCTTCCTTCTCACATGACAAAACTAAGGTCCAGGCGAGTTGGCTATAGAGCAAGGCAGGCATCCTTCCACCCAAGGCTCTTCCTCGGTTTCCAGCCTCTCATATCCTTTAAGATGAATAGAACAGGGAGAGATGCTAGCCCTTCACCGAGCCACAGTGAAAGCGTCAGGACCCCCGATAAGCCCCTGCACTCACCTCAGAAGCACATGCAGTTGCCTTTCACAGAGATAGGTTTTTTGACTCTCCTGGAATGACAGGACCCACCAGGGCCCCACCATAAGAAAAGGGGAGGGCCAAGGGCAGAGCCTCCAAAGCCGGGGCGGCTTCCTGTTGGTCTTTCTGCTGTGTGAGCTTGAAAAGCTTGCTGAGCCCCTCAGTGCTCACTTCTTCACCAATAAACCGGGCTCACACAAGTACCTGGATCCCACCTTTGGAGTGAAGGTTGAAGGGGTTAAATGCCAACAGGCACAGCACTGTCCCTAGGGTGTGGTAAGAGCTGAAGGGTGACTTGTCACCTCCATAAAATGTATGTCCCTGTTGCTGCAGAACCACAGAACAGGATGCTACTTTCAGATGAGGCCAGTTAGAGACCAATTAAAGCAAGTTGGAGAGAAGGACACACTTTGTGTCATTCCTAATGATTTAGGGTTGTTTATAACAGTGGCCCAAAGAAGGTAACACAGTAACATTTTGATTTAAAACAATAACAAAAACTTTTTTTGGAGACAGAGTCTTCTATAGCTCAGGCTGCCCTTGAACTGAGTTTGTAGCCAGCACTGCCCTGAATATCTGATCCTCCTCAAGAGTGCTAGAACTACAGCACACACTACTACTGTCCCTGGTTTGTGCTGTGGCGGGGGTAAACCCAGGGCTTCCTGCATGCTGGGCAAGAGCTCTACCAATTGAGCGACATCTCTAGCCTCTAGATGCACGTGCTCTGATGGGAGATTTTTAAACCCACATCTGTTTGTGTCAGAGAGCAGATTCTTCCTGTCCACGGTACTACGATCCCTCTCTGTTCTGTTCTCTCTCCTCCAGGGTGTCCAGCCAGCGTCCTTCCTCCTCCCTGCTCCCGTCACGGCACACACCTTCACACGGCAAGCAATCCTGTTAGAGCCAGAACACATGAGCCAGAGCCTTTCTCATGGAAGAAACAGGGGATCCATTCCACAGTCAGTGCACCGAGCCCTTTCTGTGAGACCCAGCAGACAGTCCCCTTTTGCTGGTATCCAGAACACGTGTGTGCCTGTCTGTAAATGAGAGGGCTTCCAATACACCATAACAGACAGCTTGGCCATGGATGGAATTTCCTTTTTTGCTCTGGCTGCCAGGAAGCACAAAAACTCCATACACATTTCAACACAGCAACTGTCTTGGCTTAACTTTTTGGCCTAGTTGCCTTCTTTTGTGTTCCCGATCCTCAGACTTTTTTTTTTTTTTAAATAACATTTATTTGTTTGTGGGAATAGTCTGTGTGGGAATACACATGCCGCAATGCATGCGCTTTAGTGGAGTTGCTTGCGGAGGTCAGAGGACAACTTGAAGCAGTCAATTCTCTCCTTCCACCATGTGGGTTCCAGGGACGGAACTCAGACAGGCAGGGTCGGCAGCAAGTGCCTTACCCATTGAACCATCTCAGCAGTACAGTCTCTCAGTCTTTCATGGTTGGCTAAGGGTGGGCATAAAGTGCTGGAGAGAGAGGGAGGGGAGAAGGGAAGAGGGAGGAAGAGGAAGAGAGGGGAGGAAGAGGAGGAGAAAAAGAAGGAAAAGAAGGAGGAGGAGAAGGAGGAGGAGGAAGAAGAGGAAGAGAAGGAGGAGGAGGAGGAGGAGGAGGAGGAGGAGAAGGAGGAGGAGGAGGAGGGGAAGAGGAAGAGGAAGAGGAAGAAGAAGAAGAAGAAGAAGAAGAAGAAGAAGAAGAAGAAGGAGAAGGAGAAGGAGAAGGAGAAGGAGAAGGAGAAGGAGAAGGAGAAGGAGAAGGAGAAGGAGAAGAAGAAGGAGGAGAAGAAGCAGGGCATGTTCACTCTTTGTTCTGTGGGAGCTTGGGGGACAGCCTTTGTTTTTTTTTTTTTTTTTTTTTTTTGTTCCCTAATCTATAAACTAGAGCACAGAGCAGTTGCCATTTGGCTCACATGAGGACACACTTGAGGACACATTCTGTGAATGTCCATGCCCACTCCAGGGTCTGTCCCACTACCTGGGCTACATGCATTGCACCAATATGACCTTTCACATACATATAATGTATTTTTATTTTATGTTCATTAGTGTTTGTCTGCATGCACATCTGTATGAGGGTCAGAAGCTCTGGAACTGGAGTTACAGACAATTGTGAGTTGCCATGTGGTTGCTCGAAACTGAACCTGAGGCCTCTGGAGGAGCAGCCAGTGCTTTTAACCACTAATCCATCTCTCTAGACTCCCCAACATGACCTTTCTGACCTTGCTGGCAGACTAGAAAGCCTAGAGCACTTCAGGGTGCCCCAGCTCTGATCTCAGACTCTTTGGGACAAGTCCACATGCTCATTTTACAACCTGATTGGGTGAGGAGAAGCCGAGAGGATGGCTCAGTGTGTTGATTTACTTGGTGCACAACATGCCCATGGGGTAAGGAGGGGGTGGGAGAGGAAGCCTGAATGACTAGGCGTGCTGATCTCTGTTCTTGCTGCAGATGTTTACACTCCTGAGATTATTAACCAGAGCAAACAGAGGGATCTCAGCCAAGGCCACCTGGACTTTGAGCCACTTTTAAACATTAACAGGGGCTACAGGGATGGAACTCGGGACCCCATCCCTTATTCTCCCTTGTCTCTCAGAGTAGAATGTGGAAGCTGAAGGTCTTCTGCCCTCCTGGGGCGGGCAGAGGCAGAGTTCACAGGAATCATCAGGATTCTGGGCCGATCTGAAGGTGGGGAGGATGTTGCCCCACGGGTACCCAGCACAGTGGGGACAAAAAGGAAGGGGGCCTTACTCAAGGTCACTCAGCTAACAGCCCAGGTGGGGCCTGAAGAGACCTGTTCCTACACCCACACTCACTTCATGGCTATCCAAGTGTTTGTATTTTCAAGCTTGCCATTAGGAACAGGGTAGGGACCCTGACATGGTTTGAGGAGGAGGCAGGCAAATGGGGATAGTTCTAAAGTAGGGTATGGGAGCCATGGGAGGGGACTTAGCCCAAGAGTGGGGTGTTACCTCAACACTGGGAACCGAGTCCCAAAAGTCGCAAAAGAGGGAAATGGAGAGAGAAATACACTTGGGATACAATACAACACACACACACACACACACACACACACACACACACACACACACACCAGAGCAGGTGAGAAGATGGCTCAGTAGGTTAAGGTGCTTGCTCCCAAGGCTAATGACTTGAGCTTTATCCTAGAAGCCCACATGGTGGAAGGAAAGGCATGACCCCTACACGTTGTCCTCTGACCCCTACACTCATGTGCACATATGTACATGCACATAAAATAAATACACATGAACACATTTTAAATTGAATACATCCCTAGGGAGGGAGCTTGGAGGACAGAGGGGAGTGCCTGGGCCAGTGGGAAGGGCAGGATTGATTGCCCGGGCATGTGGGACAGACAGGATTGCCAGGGCCCGGGGCTTGCTCCTTGCCCTGGGGGCACAGGGTTATTTATGTTCAGAAGGTGATGGAGATTTTATCTGGGGTACAGAAGATCAATGGGGAGACAGGAAAGAGTTGGAGGACCGTAAGTGCTCAGGCAGCTTCCAGGAAGAGGGAAGGACCAGACATCAGAAGCTGTTACTGGACGAGTAAGGACCTCAGGGGCACAGGGCAGAACAGAGGCCAGAGGGTTCGAGCAAGCGTAATGTCACAGGTTGTTCTTTCAGAGCCACCAGGGGGAAGTGGGAACAGGGGTGGATGCTGTGACCATGAGGAAAGAGAAGGTCCTCACGGCCCACCTGAGGTCCACACTCTGCTTTTCTTTCCCCACCCTGTGCCACATAGAAAGCCAGGCTGGTGGTCTATCTCAGTGCCTGCCTGGCATGTGAGGGGCCTCGGGTTTGAATTCCAGCAACTACATAAGCTGGGCATAGTGGCACATACCTGGGGTACCAGCACTTGGGGGGCAGGGTAAAGGGAAGAGGATCAGGAGTTCAAGATCCTCCTCAATGACATACCAAACTCAAGGCCAGACTGGGCTACTTGAGATCTTGTCAACAAAGGAGTTAAGGGTGCCACCTGGAGACTTGAGCATCAGCTCGAGTGACTCACAAGGCAGTCCTTTCCCCTCTTGGCTTTGGCAGTTTCATCTTAACTACCACGTGGGACGGTGCTTACTCAAGTAAACACAGCTGAAACAATGCATGACTCACACTTGTGAGAACATCCCCAAATGTGTGGACTTGAACGGGGAACTGAGCCTGCCCAGCCCGGGGCTCCATACCTGGTTGGAAACGTGCTGAGACTACATGAATGTCCCTTGTCCAGCAGGGGGCAGCAGAGGACTTGCAGAAAGCAAAAACAAGGAGGGGCTCAGAGGCCTGCAGGAAAGGCCTGTGGAAAAAGAACCCAGGTTGGATAGAGCCTTCCTTCCTTCTAACCAGCTTTAAACCCCCTTGCGAGCCTCCTCCTTGGCCTGCCTAATCCTCAGGCCAGCAGAGAGCTGCAGGTTGGGTTAGACTCTTCAATAAAACTGAAGTCCCTGGGGCATTCTGCAGGGGAGTAGGAATTTGGAATACAAGCTGTCGGGCACCCAGGAAACCTGAGTGTCCTGCAGGTGTTTCTCTCAAATCTCTATTCAGACCCTTACTATGCTGGTAGCTGTGCTTTACAGAGAGAGAAAAATCGAGGCTGAAAGATCAGATGTTGGAGGCCACCTGCAAGTAAGTCACTATTACCAACCCTACTCTGACTTCCCAGCCCCCAAGGCTCTCTGCTGACTTCCCCACCCCTGGGCCTGGACACCAGCAGGACCTCTTAGCCACACTGTCCAGGAATGCCTGTGACCCCTGCTACCTGTCACTCTCTGTAATGACTCTGTGTTCTGTTCTGATTGAAGTGGGGATGATTCAGGATTGAAAGATGCATATAAAGATGGATGACAAAGCCCACCAGGCTCTCGTTCCTTGGAGAGAGCTAGGCTTCGTGGATGGGGCCTGGGACGGGTCAGTTGGGACTGTACAGAGCTGGTGGCTTAATCTGAGAAAACAGCTTAGAGAGTGGGGCACCATGGGGCCGGGAGGGTGGCTAGTGCAGCGCCTGCTGTGCAAACATGAGGACTTAAGGTCTAGCCTCAGAACCCACAGAGGTGTGTGTGTGTGTGTGTGTGTGTGTGTGTGTGTGTGTGTGTGTGTGT
>JADRCD010223164.1:31280-68265 GCA_019843815.1 Montemys delectorum
TGTGTGTGTGTGTGTGTGTGTGTGTGTGTGTGTGTGTGTGTGTGTGTTCATGCACTTACTTCCAATGCCAGTACTGAGAGGTGAATACAGGCATATTCCAAGAGCCCATTGTCAGTTCTGGGCCAGGTGAAAGACCCTGCCTCAGAAAAAAAAGCAGGTGGCACTTGGGAGTTCTGCTTGAGGCTGACTTCTGGTCTCCCCTAGCACATGAGAGTATGCATGCACGCACGCACGCGCGCACACACGCGCACACACATACACACACACACACACACAATGTCACACAAAATTGGGACACTGTGGAACTCAGAGATCCAGCTGTCCTGGAGATAGGACTTGTCACCTGGCATCTAGCAACAGGAAGAGAGCCCCCAGAAGGACTTTTGAAGTCTTTGAGGGTACCCCAGGAAGAATGTATTGTCACTGTCTTGCACTTTGCAGGCTGGGCTGAGCTGTCCATAGAAGGAACAGTTTTAGGGCCCTCTCCTTTGAGGCTAACCATGTGAATGCACCCTAACATATGAGAACGGGGGGAAACTTTTCCTTCCAGCAACCACGAGGCAAGTGGGGGCTCCTTAGAAAGCTCCACTGGCCTTTCCTCAAGAAAGAGAAGTGAAGATTCTCCAGCTCCTATATTGGAAGACAATGGAAACTTTTTTCTGGCTGTCCTCTGACTGGCTCCTGTTGTCCCTGGGTTATCAGTGTCCAGGACATCCCATGAAGGAAGAAGCCGGCAGAGATAACAGCACCATCTGTAACTGCAGGAGGCCAGATGCTAACCCAGGTCTCTCTAGGCAGGCACAGGAATGACAGGTCTGTGCTGGGTGCCGAGAGCATCTTTGGTGCATCCACATTTAATCCTATCCTTCTCACGAACACTTGGTTTCCTTTAGGGTGAACTAATTTTACCCTCACTTCACAGAAGAAATTGAGGCTCAGCAAGGTTAATACTTTACCTAGGCTGCCATATCTGGAAGCTAGACAAATAGAGTCAGAGAAAGAGCAAAGCCTGCTGAGACTCCAGAGCCTGCAGACCATTCAGATCTGCCAAGCCCTGTGCATTGGACAGTAGTTAGACCGCTGCCTTCCACTTCTAGATCTCGGAATTCCAGCTGGGGCTGTACAAGCCCTGCTTCACTGAGAAGTCTGAAGTCTGTTTTAAATAACATTTTATTTCTTTATTTTGTGTATCTGTATAATCTGTGAGTACACATGTGCCATGCATGTGTGTGGATATCAAGAGACACAGTCAGAAACTGGTTCTCTCTTTTACATATGGGTCCCAGGGATTTAAGGGCGGGGGATGTCATTACCTGCTGAGCCATCTCACCAATGACCCAATCTGAAGATGTCCCTGGCATGCTAACATTTCCTCCTTGGGGACAAACTTCTTCCTGACATGGTCAGGGTCTCTTAGTTCATGGTGTCTGTGCTCAGGGATCCCTCCTCCTTCTGAGGTCCAGCCTTCCCTCTGAGGTCCAGCCTTCCCTCTGAGGTCCCGTCCTCTCTCTGGGGTCTAACTAGATAGTTCTCACAGTGGCCTTTGAGAACATTTTCCTCGGGAGCCATTCCCAATACTTACATATCCTGACTCTCTTCCTTGGAAGTGAACATTGTAACCATGTTGTTTCTTGTGGCTGTTGAGGAATAAAGGCCTGTGAGCCATGCTTGGCACACAGAGGCCTAAGTTGTCACTGACTGTCCTGCACAGTGATTGCCTGCTGGGCGATCCATGAGAGTACAGTACTGGCTCATCTTCAGGCCAGTTTTACTTGTATCTGCTAAGTGGAGAATCTGTCTCTAAGTGAGGGCTTGCAATCACAATGAATGAGAGTTCAGGACCACAGCCCAACTCAGCTGTCGAAGTTCATCCTAGGATGGACACCAGTGACAGGTAGGGTCCTGTAAGGCTCAGGTGGTGTGTCTCTTTAATAGAACCCTGGTCTCCTACCACGACACTCACCTGTCTGGAGTTTCAGTGACCACTGTTCTCAGTTCCTAGCAAGGACATACCTACTTGCCTAGTCTTCCCACCATGTTTGCCTGGAAAAGTAAGGCAGATGCATCCTGGACACCCAAGGAGAAGGCAGAAATGGGATTGTCCTTGACAAGGAGACAAACTATCTCTTAAGGGCTGAAACTCCCACAAGAGCTCTGAAATTAAATACGAATTTGGGCAATTGTGTCTGTCATTAGATTAAGGGAGGAATAGTTGAAGAGAAAACAGAGCCCATTGCTGGTTGGTGGTTAAAGCAGCAAGTTCCTAACACTAGGGTCAATACTCCCTGACTTCAAAGCTTCACTGTCACTTGTAAGGTGGTGTGATTTGAACCCAGGTCTTCATACACACTAGGCAAGTGCTCATCTGCTGAGCTATGCGCCTGGATTTCTCCCTGTCTTTTTTCCCCCTTGAGATAGGCTTTCCCTGTGTATCCCTGGCTGTCCTGGTACTAGCTTTGTAGACCAGACTGGCCTCAAAATCAAGACATTCACCTGCCTCTGCCGTGTGAGTGCTGAGATTAAAGGCGTGCGCCACCACTGCCTGGCTGACAGTCTTTTGTTTTTGTTGATGTTAAATCGTTTCTTTGTGTGCCCATGTGTGTAGGTGCACATATGCACATCTCATTTCAATGGCGTCCTCAGAAGTGACTTCCTGAAACTTGCGCCATCCTATGCTGCACGCACTCGTCTACCCCAGTAGGTCTACAGTATCAGGGTTAAAACCTGATCATGGACAAGAGGCCTTATGACTCCAAAGGGAGTTTGTCTCCTGGGGATTTCAGTCAGTTGCTGGCACCCCCTAACTTAGACGTGTTCCAGATTGATCTCTGCTGAGTCTGTGGAGAGATCTGCACGCTTTCTTTATTCAGGCATAAAGGTGCCCTAAGAAATATTTTGTTATAGTTAACACTGAGATTGAACATTATTTCCTGGCCTCCACAGTGTTTCAATAATCCTATTTGATTTCCTAGCTGTAGTTTGCTTGAAATTTCTACAAGGGAGCTGTCTTATCAGACACAGTGTCTCCAAAGTTAGAGATAGTAGTTAGGCACTAATTGTCAGAACAATCCCACACTAGGCATAATTGTTTTACTAACTAGAGAGAAGTTATAGGGCTTCCCTCATTGATTATCTATGTTATAGCCAAGGTTATTCTCAAGGACCCTCAGCTGCTTGCCTCAGACAAACCCTGAGAATTTATCTTGGGGCTGCCAGAATAGCCCAAGAAGAAGGACACCACTGCTCCTCCGCCTTGCACCTGGCTGTTTGATCTCACTGACCTTGATGTGACCATCTCCTGCCTACGTGACTTCTGTAGTTTGCCCTGTTCTCTGTATACCATATAAGCCTGATTTCTACTTTGTAAAAATTGCATTCAGTTACAGCACTCCCTTGTGTCTGTGTCTGTTTGTCACTTCTTCGCCAATGCCTTGTCTACCTGACTAGGACCCTGTTCCTCCCGTGGGTTGAGGGAGGCCCAGACTGGCCGGCCCGTGGCAATCCTACAGCTACCTATGGCTTTTGTCACAGACCCAACTGTGCACCAGCTAAAGGTGAGGTCCCCAAGAATCTGGAAGACTCAACCGGAAATTGCTTTAGCGCTCCAGGCTAGAAATTCATATATAGCCATCAGAGCTCTAGTGAGCGGCTCCTCTCTGTTGGATCTGTTCCAACTTCAGTATATTTTAAAAGTCCATGGAGACCGAAAGAATTGGAATTCTGGGAAGTGCCAAGAGTCTCCCTCAATTCCAATGTTCTGAGATACTGGCTGCCTTCTTTTGACAGCTTCTTAAACACTTGGGGGGCAAAGTTTTGTCCCCAAATTCCAGTAATCTGTGTTAGACAGTAGCTTTTAGGATTCCAGAAAAGCCACTTGGGTCTGTAGTTCTCAGTAAGTGCCACATGGATATGAACTCTAACCTGGGACTATAATCCTGTGGAGCCCCCCCAGAGCTTGATGGGGAAGCAGCCATCCTGGAAGGGGTGCAGCGGGAATGATGAACATAGCTCTGGGCAGCCAGGAGTGGCAGAGGTCAGCAGGCCCCATCTGTCTTAGGGAAGGGAGGCCAGGCATTTGTTGAGTAAGGGCAGGAGCTGGAACTAGGAACCTGCCTGGCTGAAGAGGATCTTCTGAATGCTAATGAGGCGACTGGGGCCAGGGTGCCCCCTGGGTGGTCCCCATCCATCCTCTCACTCCCAAGGCAGATGGGAAAGACTCTCACGCTCAGTGCCAGCGCCTTCCCTGCCTGAGGCCAAAGACCTCCCAACAAGCAGGGCTATATATCAGCGAGATATGGGTTCTCGGGGGGCGGGGGGGGCAGCAAGGAGGGGTAGGAACCGGAAGAGCCACCCACACTGATATGGTGATGTGAAAATGTCAGAAGAGGGGAGGGGACCTTATACTGTCAACTGGGATCCCCTCTCCCTTCATGCATAAGCATCGTCCCAACAAGGCCTTTCTAGAACCCTGCATTGAGAACCACACACCTGCTCAGGCAGAGCCCCTTGGCACTGAGTGTGTTCTGTGAGAGCAACACACACCCCAGGCACATTTCCTTACGTTTCTGTTGAGTAGTTTGTGTGAGTGTGTGCATGGATGTACCTGAAAGAATGAATATACACGTACATATGTGCACATGCATATGGTGGCTGGAGGTCAACTTCAGGAATAATTTCTCAGGCACCATCTACCTGCTGTTTATGAGACAGGGCCTCTCTCTGGCCTGGAACTCATTGATTAGACTAGATTGACTGACTAGAGAGCACTGGGGAGCCCCCTGTTTCTGCCTCTTCAGTCCTGGGATTACAAGAATATGCCACTACACCTGTATTTGTGTGTGTGTGTGTGTGTGTGTGTGTGTGTATGTGTATGTATGTATGTATGTATATATGTATGTATGTATGTATGTATGTATGTATGTATGTTTTTAGTCTCCTAGAGGAGCTGTATGTACTACTCAAGTGAAGGTCAGAAGACACTTGATGATAGCTCTCTTTCCACATGCAGGTCCTGGGGATTGAACTCAAGGTAACAGGCCTGGAAGTCAGTGCATTTATTGCTGAACCATTTCACCTTGACTTTTATGTATGTGCTAGGGACTGAACTCGGGTCTTCACATTTGTGTAGCAAGCCCTGTGCCATCTCCACAGTCAGGGCTATTAATTCCATCAAACGGCCATGCGACTCGAAGTTCCTTTTGACCAAAAGCTTGGCAAGAAAAGCACCCTGTTGTGACATTCTTTCCAAATTCCGGGCAATTTCATCTCCATAAGGGTCGTGTAAAAGAACACTCTCATGTCCATTCTGAACAGAAGGTAACCTGGGCTCTGAGCAGCTAAGCGGCCCAGGATCCACTTGTGGAGGAGTGACAGGTGATTGGAACCTGTGTGGCTAAGCCTGCTCTGCCTGCCTGTACCTGGCCATCACCCTGGAGTCTCTTTTGACTTTAACCTTCTAGGGAAACCCTGACCTCTGCTGAATACCCCCAATGTCCACTCACAAGTCGCATTTCTCAACACCTGCTTACTGGGGGCTGCAGCCTGAGCTGAAGTAGTTAGCCCCAGCTTCCAGAATCTTCCCTACACAGACTCAGGGGTCACAGGGAAACTCAGAAAGGCCTAAGACATACAGCACATTCAGAAGGGCCTTCATACATGCTGGTTTTATCTTTTTTTTTTCCTTGTTTTCTGAAGAGACTATGCTTTGAAGACACTTGGAGCTTCCTTTTAGAATGCTGGATGAGAGAGCTCTAAGTCTTTCTCTGCCTGTTCTTGCACCAGGGAGCATGGTGGACAAACCAGTCCTGGTATCCAGAGCGGGGGTCACCCCACTCAGAGGCAGGAAGTCTCCAGGCCCACGTCCTTCCAACAGGACCAGGCTTCTAGATGTTACCTGGAGCGCTCTAGCTTTGCTTTCTCATCCCCTAAGGCTCATGCCAGGCCTGTGGCTGTGGGTTGCCTGCTTGGAGCCCTGGTCATAACCAGGGCTCAGATCCCAAAGGAGGCCTAATGCCAGGCATAAAGACTTCAAGCCAAGAATCTTCTAGTATGCTGCCTCTACTACCCACAGGGCCACCATGGCCACGTCACAAGCCTAGGATGGTGACTTCTCAGCAGCCATTCATGGCTCCTCTATACCTTTGACACAACCCAAACTCTGGAAGCCAGTAGAGCACTCTGGAGTCTTTTGGTTTTTGTCTCTTTTATCTCCATGACCACCTCTCATGGAAGTGACAGATGGCCACCCAGAACATAAGACTTACTAGGTTAGACTGATGCCTCTCTTTATTCAGATTTCCCCACCCACTGCCAGCATATTGTGAGCCCAGCCTCAGGTTCAAAGTCTGGGGTCAGGGTCCCTAGTCCTCCTTACGATTTCCCAGCTCTGCCCAGCAACACTTCTTTCCAATTCATAGACAGAGAGATGGCTGCCCAGTGGGCACAGTCAATCTGGCAATCTTTAAAAAGAAGAGAGGCCTTGGCCAGGGCTCTGTGTGTCCTCGCTGGGCTGTGGCTGTCTCTGGCTGAGGTTCAGGGAGCTGCTGATCTGGTGTGTGAGGGTTTCCAGCCTTGGGTCAAGTTTGGGATCCCAGATCCTCCTAAGGAGCAATGAGACTCAAAGCCTGGCTGGCTGAGGCCCAGGATCTTCTGCAAAAGCCTCGAGTACCCTCTCCCCAAGTTCCCAGGCTCCAGCAGAGGTCAGGACTAGAGGAAAGGGCTCTGCTGTGAGACTCAAAGTCTGGGGACTAGAAAGTCTTTCCCTGGTTCGAGACAGGAATCCCATGGCACACAAAACACTAACCCCCAATTTTCACCTCTTAGCACATGTGGCATGTTCCAGGGCCCCGCAGACAGGGGTGGTGCAGAGGGGACCACTTCCTCTCCCGTCAGTATCTCTGCCAGGACTCGTGTCTGGGTCCAGTCACTTTGGCTCCTTGATGGATGTGGAGGAAGAATGAGTCTACTGGCTCCAGGCCTCCCATTCCCCACCTCAATACCCCAGGCTTGGCCCACCTCTCTCGTGTGGGCTTGGCAGAGCCTGAGCTTGGTGGAGGTGCCCAGGGTGGGGGCCGCACACACGGAGACATGTGACCTGGGGCCTCGGGCTCCAGTACCTGCTGAAAAGACCAAAGCTTGTGCTGGGTGACCTCAGGCTTTCATGTCTGGGTACCACTTCCTCCATGCGGAGCCTAGCCATGCCCGCTGCACAAGATGCCAAGGACAGTGGGCCAGTATATAGAGCTGGGTCTCTCATTTCCTCTGTGGGCTACAGGTGGTCTTGGAATGTCTCCCCCTACCCCCGGGGATTGGGAGTTCCTTGAAGGCAGAGACCAAAATAGAGGCAGGCCCAAAGCTTAGGTAGACTTTGGGAAGCTTCCAGAAGGAATAAATGAACAGAGGAGGAAACAAATTCAGAAGTGAATGGGACATGTGTGAACGTGACAGTCAGAGAACTTCCTAAAAGAAGGCCAGACTGGAGGTCAGGCACACAGGCATTCCACACCCTGGGCAGAGAGAGGAACTCAGCATCTGCCTCCGCTCCGGTGCCCCCATCCAGAGCCCTGGGATCACCAGGACTGCTAAGCTCCAGGTTAGTGTCTTCACTACTCTCCTACCTGTGGCACACGGCACTCTCTCCATGGGCAGGCCCAGTGGGCTAAGGACATTCGGCACAGAGGACAGAGGTGACAGCAGGAACAGAGGGGTGGCAGTGCCTGCAAGAGGTATATCACCAACTCTATGATAATCTAGCTTGTCCCCCACAACCCAGGGTAAGCAGTGAGACTCACATGGCAGGAGGCAGCTGGAGCCATCGTGCAGGAGCACACGGGGGTAGAGCCCTGCTGGGGAAGGGAGCAAGCCGAAAGGAGGCGCCTGGGAAGAAGAGCATCGTCTAAGTCTTCGGCCCCTCCCTGGAGGCCTCTCTGTGAATTCATCCCCTTAGCAGCAAGGCAGCCAAACCAAGACCCCCATCTCCCAGAAGAGGGGACCAGCGGTTACTGGTCAAATGACTAGCCCAGGGTTACACGCGAAGCCAGGATGTGCCCGAGCCAGAAGCTAGAGCCAAGGATCAGACGTAGAAGCCCGACTCTCACTTGTTCGGCAAAGTCCCCTCTGCCAGCTTTGATGTCCCAGGCCTTCCCTATGGCTAGCTACACTCACCTCTCCAGTTCATGAACCCGTTGGGCCAGGATACGCTGCTCTGCCCGGGCCAGGTCCCGGCTACTCCGCAGCTGTCCCATTTCCTTCCTAGTGGAGAGTAGGCTTCGGGTGATGGGAGGTAGGGCCAATACCATGAGGAAAGTGGGAGCCAAGGGGAGAACCAGGCATGGGCCGGTCGGATCTTAGCCAAAGTAGATAAGCAGGAAGGAGTAGGGAGAGAGTCCCAGTGCTGGCCCAACCTTGCTTTACCTGAGCCTCTCATTCTCCAACATAAACTCCTGTAGCATCCCATAGAGGTTCCGCTGGGCCCAGGCCACTCGGGCTCCATGGGGCCCCGGCGCTGCAGGGAAGGAGGACATTGTTGGACTCAAAGCCACCAAGCCTCTATCCCTACCCCCCTCCCGGCCCTCAGGAAGCTCATACCCCTGGTGTGCATTTGATCCAGCTGGAGCTGCAGGTGACGATTCTCCTCTTGGAGCCGTAACAGCTCGGCCTCTACTGGCTGGGGTGGCTTTACTCCAGGGGACTACCACAGAAGAAGCCCAAGGCCACTCTTTATGATTGTAGAGGCTGTGCCCAGCATAATGGCTTTCCGTTGTGAGGATCTGTAGAGCCTAAACTTAGGCCCTTGCTTCACTTGCCAGCTTCATGGACTGGCCCAGGTCATACCTCGTCTTTACTGTGTCGTTCTGAATGGATTCAATCAGAACTGGACTGATTCCAAGCCCAAACTCAGTTCTGCCACAGTCTTGACTTACACTGTGATCTCCAAATTGACCACGTATCAGGCCCCATATTAGACCTGACCAGCTGAGATCCTGAGTACATCTTGATGACAGCCCGTGAGGTCTTCAGCCCTAGCCCTTGCCTAGACTCTAACTGTCACACTTAGATCCTTGGCTATGACTCTGATATCAATCATGACATCATTCCCAGAATTCCAACCCAAATCCCAACTCTCATCCAATCCTAGATTCCAACCAGGAAGGTAACTGGCTCTGGCTGGCTGTTACCTTCTCACCTTGGGACCCTGTGGCCGGGTGGTGATCCGCTGAGCTCGGCTTGCATATCGCAGAGTGCTGAGAGTCTCAGGGAGGCACTGCGCTGAAGGGGACACACAGGCAACCTAGAGGGGCCCAGTCCCTGAGTGCGTCTATGGAAAAGACCTTTCCTTAGGGCTCAGACCCTCGACCAGCTTCCCCATCCATCAGATACCATGAGTGTGACCCCACGGCCCCCAAGTGAGTCTGCCAGCAACTTGGTGAGCTTGCTGTCCCGGAAGGGAATGTGGCTCTGCTTCTTCTGTGGGTCCAACAGCAGGGAGATGCAGTGGCCTGGTGCAAAGAGAAGAGCCCAAAGAGATTGCACTGTGTGAGCCAAGCTGCCTAGCTGGGCTGCTGCAGAGCAGGAAACCCTGCCAGGCTGTGAAACCCTAGTCTCATCCCATTGCTTCCACATTGGTGTCTAGCCACAGACCGGGCTCGCTGACGGCACAGATGTGCTGTCCACTCAATTCCCAATGTTCAGCAGAGACTTGAGAGATCGCCAACCAATAACTGAAAAGGAATGTCACCAGCTGCTGCCACACCATAGGTAAGTTCCCTAGGGACCTAGGGCCAGCCAGAAGTTGGACACACAGACCCACTCTTTTCCCTATACTGTGTCCGTCTTCCAGGAATTACAAGGGACATACGAAATGATGCTGATCTTAGAATGTACAGACTGGTAACCGTCTACTGGAGGAGGAAAGTCGGTCTCAGACTTGATGCCAGAACTCTAGCCCTCATCTGTAACTCAAGTCCTGTGGTCTCCCTAGTGTAGCAATGGATCCGGATCAGAGAGAAGGGACCCTAAAGTCAGACCAGTAAGCCCCAGGTCTTACCCAATGCCAATAAGCTGCGGTTAATGCTATTGGCCTCAAGCATCAGCTGCCCTCGGGATCCTGTGGCTGCCACCTTCTCACTGCCTGCAAGGTCCACGAAGCACAGCTTTCCTCCAACAGGGGGCTCCCCAAGGTCCACAGGAGGTACCTGTTGAGACTGGTGAACCAGGGCTTGATGGGAGCTTGAAGACTGTCTCCATCAAAGTCACAGTGTCTCAACGCCAAAGGTTTCCTCCCCAGGGACCCCCAGAAGATCCAAGTTGTCTTATACACGCAAAGGCAGAGTCTTGGTGGGTACCCCCGAGCCAGGCCTTCCACAGGCTGGGCACTCACAGTTGGGCGGCTGATGTGGAGTGTAAGCAGGGCATGGCTTCTGCTGGAGGCCTGATTCAAGGTATGTGAGGAGCTCCGACGACGGCTGAGACCTGCGGAAGAGGATGTCAAGGGCGGTACCATCTAGGAAGAATGGGCATCCCAGTGAAAGGCTAGTCCCAAGGAGCAAGAATGTCAGATTGGTATCAGGAAGAAAGCATGAAGGGCTGGCTTAGGGAGTGAAGGGTACCAGCTTAGGTGCTGCCAGGCACAAGGAGTACGGGAGAAGGGAGCAAAAGAACATCAGAGAAGCGCCTCGCCTACTGTGTGGAAAGACAGAGAAACCAAAACAGAGATCAGCAGAGAAGGGTAATATTGGGGCCAGATCCAGTGTCCTAGTGTCCGCAGTGCCTGCCCGGGGTTGGGGGGAGGGGGGTTCTAAGTAAATGCTCAAATAAGGAAAGAACAGTAGCCTCATAAACAAGCTAGGCTACGGGGTATGACCATTTCTCTTAGGCTCTGCAAGGGTGGAAGGTTGAAATCAAGAGGAGTGAGTGAGAGGCACGGACAGACAATCTGGAAGTCAAGGCAACCAGCCTGTGGCCACCTTTTGCCATGTCTTTGAATTGATGTTTCGCTAGCCCTTCTCTGCCTCAAGAATCCTCTTTTAAGCGCCAAGTCCAGCAGCCTAGGTCCGGGGAGCCTCGGAGGGAGTTGAGGAGTCCTTGCCCCCAATGAGGCAGCCTACCCATCTGCAGCAGCTCCATCAAGGCCTCCAGACTGCCAAACTCCACCACCCGAAGCTGCTCCACATAGAAGCCTCGTGCCTTGGTCCACCTAACAGGCAGAGGCCGTGTAGACCCCAGACTCAGCAAGTCCCAAACCTGGGAGAGGAAGGAGAAGAAACAGGCCCATAGCCTTTTGACAGTGGTCCTGTCTCCCCCTTTCGCTTCTTAGCATCCGTGGCCTTTGAAACCTAAGACCTTTCCACATGGACTGCCATTCGCTTACCTGCTCATTGTAGATCTCCAGGTAGGAGGCTCGGAGAGTGACAGGGGAATCCAGGTGCTGTACTCGATCTAATAGCCAGGTGAAGGTCCTCTGCATGATGCCAGCCAAGCTGGGGGGAACGGGGACGCCTTCCCCCTGGGGGCAAAGACAGCCGGGGCTGCAGCGGCAGCAGTATATAGTAAGGGCCACCCTCTTTGCAGAGTACTAAATGCTTCAGAAGCCATGTCACGGGCCTTGATCCTATTTCACTGAAATCTCACAGTCCATCCGCGCCACCCTACAGAGGAACTAACTAAAAGCAAGTAAGAGAAGCTGCCCAAAGTAGAACACAAACGCTCCAAACTCTGCAAGTCCTGGCCTTTGTTCCTCAGATACCAGGTCTGTGAAACAATGGGTGGTACAGCATTATCCACTCCCCTTCCAGCCCGGAGTCCCATCCACAACCCGGCTTCACCAGGCTGCCCACCTGCGGAGGAGGTCCAGTCAGAGTGTAGGTCTTCCCGGAACCAGTCTGGCCAAAAGTGAAGACCGTGCAGGAGAAACTGCGGGCGGCAAGGACGTGGCTGAGCCCGAGAAGCGGGGCTCCGGGCGGTATGAGAACCCAAGCCCCCGCGCAGCCCACATATCACTCACCCGCGCAGCGCCAGCTCGCCCAGGCGCTTCACACCGCAGGCTCTGAACACGTCCTCCTGTGAGCGCGCCCCGTCCAGTACCGCGCCGAAGCGGAACGCCACGTCGGGGCCTCCACCGGGAGGGCTCACCTGGAGAGAGGATGGAATAAGGGCGAGGCACCATGTAGGGATGGGGCATTCGGAAAGGCTCTGCATTCTGGATTGAGCGGAGTATCTAGGAGGGGTGGGGCATTCTGCCCTGGGAGAGCACATCCTGGGGAGGCGGGACTATCTAAAAGGGGGCGGGCATTCTGTGGGGAAAGAGAGAGGGGTCCTAGGGCAAAGTTGCTCCAGTTGGATGCCGGGCTTCCCTCCTCAAATTCTTTTGCGGGGGATTTGGAAGGCTTCTCACCTGCAGAGTCCTGGTCCCCGAGCAGTGCAGTGCACTCTGCTCCCCTCTACGCAGTTCCACTGTGCTCATGGGACGCACCCTGGCACCGAGGAGAGACCAGCCGGTCCATCTGGATAGTGCTTTTGGTCCCTTCCGGGCCCGGGTGCCTCCTAGCGGACCCATACTTACCTGAGCACCACTTGAATGGGGGTTTCTGATCCTTCTGGCCCTTGCTCCAGGTTCCGCGCTGGGTCTCTGTGGTCACAGGAGAGTTACCATCCCCGCCCTTAGTCGCTGTCCTCTGGAAGAGTTCTAGGGGATCGATAAACTCAAACAAGTTGTTCTTACCCGTCGGGAGACCCACGTTCCTCCATGCCTTGCACAGCACACGATTTCTTTCCCTTTCCAATATGCCTCCCACTCACCACAGGAAAACTGTCCAGACGCACCCTCCATCCATCCCCCCTCCCCAGTCTCCCACAGCCAGTCATCCAGAAAGACTGCAGCCTGCCCAGAGCTAGCAAGTTAAAGATTGACCCACCCCACCCGTGAGGTGGGGAAGTTCCATGCCAGGGCATTCTAGTTAGGGGTGATTCTGGAGTCTAAGGATCCCTTGCTTTGGCCAGTCTCCTCTGGAGAGCTCTAAAGGATTACCCAGACCACCTTCCTATGTCTCAAAGACATAAATCAGGGATGGGAAGGGCTCAGCTAAGGCCACAGAGCCACAGAGAGAAGGAGGCTCTTCTGGCACACACCTTCCCTCTCCCAATAGCTCAGCCTTTCCTTAGCACAGAGCCCAGGGAGTGGAGGACCACAGAAAACCTGGCTGTCTGGTTGGCCACTGGGCTGAGCTGACATCAGCTTTCCAACATCTGGTTAAATATTGGTGCACCTGCCTCTGGCAAGCCAAGGCTAATCCAAAGCCAGTGTGGGGTTTAACTCCATCGGCCTGGCTCGCCAAAGCAGCGACAGCAGCAGAGATGTCTGTCTGTGCGCATGCTCAGGCTGGACCACCACTTTTCCTTGCCCATCTCCAGGATGACCCCAGGCTCATAGCTGCTGATGAGATGGGTGGGCATAACCCAAGGGTACAGAGTCTTTGGGGGAAGTGCAGGGGCTTGTAGCTGGGAGTGCATGGAGTGAGAGGGCCGGGTGAGGAGCTCCAAGTGAAGCACACAATTCAGTAAAGTAGGGAAGAGGTGTAGAGATGGGCCACGGAGAGATGTTTGGGGCTGCTGAGGGCTCCATCTTCTGGACTCCTCAGAGAACCAGGAAGGCACTCAGGATCACACAGAGAACTGACAGGTTGCCATTGTTGAATCAGCAAGAGGAGAGTGTCATAGGGCACTCCAAATCTGGGACTTCTACTCTGGGCTAACAGTGGAGGTGATGAGATAGTCAGACCTTGTATAAAATCACGTAGATGAGTATTAAGAAGGGTAAGTATAACTGTAAAGACCTGTCGTTTTCTCTCTGCCTATCTCTGTCTCTATATCTCTGTCTCTCTCTCTCTGTCTCTCTGTCTCTCTCTCTCTCTCTCTCTCTCTCTCTCTCTCTCTCTCTCTCTGTCTCTCTCTCTGTGTGTGTGTGCTATAGCACAAATATGGAGGTCAGAGGACAATCAGGTGCCAGTCTTGCCTTCCACTAAGGACAAGGGCAGATCTAGTTCTCTTGTCAGAGTGCCTAGCATGAACAAAGCCATAAATTCAGTCCCAATACCACAAAAACTAGGCACACACTTAAAGTCCTGACACTCTGGAGTTAGGGGCAGGCATCAGAAAATCAAGGTCATCCTTAGCTGCCTAGCCAGCTCAAGGCCAGCCTGTAATCCATGAGAACCTGTACAATAGTTAGTCTTTGTTGGAATTGTCCAAAACAAAAGCAGCTTGGCATTCATGCAAGGGATTCTTTTGATTTGATTATTTGAGGTGGGAAGACTCCCTCTCCCAATGTGGGTAACACCTTCTGGTGGCAGCCCAGAGGAAAAGATGTGGGAGAAGGAAACTTTGCTTTTTGCCCGCTTGCTTGCCCTCACTCTGCAGGCATGTTCACCTATCCTGCTGCTGACTCCGCTGCAGCATTCTTTTGCTTATATTAGAACCAGCTCCTTCAGGCATCCAACAAAGAGGAGAAATAGACAAGTCCATGGTCATAGACGGTGCGTGCATCAGGATTCTCTAGCAGAACAGAAATAATGGAAGGGATAGCTATATCTATATCGATGTCGATATAGTATTTATTATATTGGCTTTCAAGAGTCTGTGTGCCCCAGCAATGTCTGTCTTCACACAGGAAAGGCTGAGACCTGGTAGATGCTCAGTCTGTAAGTCTGGCGGCCTTAGCACTGCCAATCTTGCATTGTAGGTCTGGAGGGATGCTGCAGAGCCACTAGCATTCAGCTCATGTTGGATAGATGAAGAACCTGGCTTTGGATATCAGGGAAGAACAATAGCAGTATTAGTGGAGCAGCAGCAGCAGCAGTGTAGATGAACTTGTGAACTAGATGAGCTTGCTAGCAAGATCCAAAAGCAAATAGCCAAACCCAAAAGCTTTTCCCTTAGAGAAGCTTGTATCTGTTCTGCCACTGGGATGTGCTACCCACATTAAGAGAGGTCTTCCCACCATAACTGTTGATGGGCCATCCTGTGAGCTAGAGTCCTGGGTTGAATAAGAAGGAGGAAGCAAGCCAAACTCCAGCATCCATCTGTCTCCGCCTCCTGACTGAGGATGTAATGTGGCCATGTATCTTAATTTCCTTTGCCATGGCTTTCCCCGTTGTGATGGACCATGTGCCTTTAAACCATGAGCCAAAACAAACCCTGCTTTACATTGTCTGCCAAGTGCTTAGTCACAGTATTGAGAAAGATAACTAATGCAGGGATTAAAAACCAATCATGAAAGCGCATATAAAGCTATTTTTTTTTTTTTTTTAGTTTTAGCTGCATTGTGGTTTTCCTTCTGTTTTGAGGGTGGATCTGTGAATTCAACTTCCTGGGTCTTGAAGTAGCAACAACTATTTTTGCATTCCAAAAGAATCCAACACATATTATCCCTTTGAGGTCATGACTGTGAAGACTGAGCTCTCCTTTTTAATTCCATTGACCATTAGTGCGTTCGGTTAGGAACAAGACATGCAAGTCACTGCATTCTTTTGTCACAATGACCCATTTATAAGAGGTTCTGGGAGAGATGGCTCAGCAGTTAAGAGCACCGTCTGCTCTTCCAGAGGGTCTGAGTTCAATTCCCAGCAACCATATAGTGTCTCACAACCATCTGTAATGGAATATAAAGCCCTTTTCTGGTGTGTCTGAAGACAGTGACAGTGTACTCATAAAATAAATAAATATTTAAAAATGAGACACTGATTATTTAAAAAAAAATAATGTTCTGGAGAAGAGGGGTTTTATAATCTGAAAGCTCTTTTCCAGCCCCACCCACCTTGTTTAAAATAATATCAACCAGGTATGACACCATAGATTTTTACTCCCAGAACTCAAGAGCCAGAGGCAGTCCAATTTCTGACAGTCTAAGGCCAGCCTGATCTACATGATAACTTCCAGGCTAGCCAGGGCTACATAATGAGACCCTGATTCCAAAAACAGTTGTTTAAAACTGTATCAAATAATACTAAGGTAATGTTATTTAATATGTATGTTATATTGCTATACATAAAGTATGGCTTTAAAAAAAAACTGTTTAGTAAATCATCTCAGCCTGTAAGATGGCGTGGTGATCAAAGGTACTTAAGGAGCTTGATTGTTGGTATCTGTCTAGTGGAAAAAGAGAACAAAATCTCACAAGATGCCCTCTAACCACACATGCGTTCCGAAATATATGAACACCTGCACAAAAATGCATAGAAGCAAATAGATAGATAGACAGACAGACAGACAGACAGATACAAAAATAGAAGGCAAACAAAACCAATGATGCTTGTTTTCATCTCAGAAAGCTGGAAGGACAGCATAGTCAGGCAAGAAAAAGGGAGGAAATTGCACAGCTAAGAGCAGAAGCCAATGTAATACACAGCTGACACACAGCACAAATACCAACAAAGACAAAAGTTCTTTCTGAAAATAACGAGGGAGGCTGGAGAGATGACTGAACAGTTAAAAGCAGGTCCTTGCTTTCACAGAGGACCAAAGTTCAATTCCTAACACAGGTCCTTGCTTTCACAGAGGACCAAAGTTCAATTCCTAACACCTATATTGGGCAGCCCACAACTGCCCATAATGCGAGCTCTGGGGTATTGAACCCCCTTTTCAGGCCTTCAAAGGCACCTACACAATAGCAAATGATGAAAAAGCACATTTTTAGAATTAGCCAGTTGGACTCCATTTAGATGAGCCAGTTTTGTTAACAACACCTACAGTGCTTAATGCAGAACCAGGGAATGTGTTTCTTCCCTTCCAGACGCTGTAAGAGAAGACAAGGTGGCTGGAGTCACTTTTTTTTCCAGCCTCGGCTGCCATCGTGTGAAAAAAGCAAGAGTTGGCTTTGGGATGAGACCATTAACTTGTATAAATGCCAAGCTAATTACTACAGAGAGAAAGAATCGAGAAGACAAAAATAAGCAATATCAGAAACAAAAGGGGACTTTATGACTATTATAGATATTAAAGAATAAGATACCTCTATAAATGCCTTTGTGCTAATAAGCTGAACTTGGCCCTGATCATGAATTTGCAGACAAGTCTGTTTAGACACTCACTTAGTAAAATAGTTAGGGGAAATGAGTAGATATCTGTGTAATTGTATATCTGTTGAACAAGGTGGATTTGCAATTAAAAACCTCCCCACAAAGGAAATTCTTGGCCCAGCAGTCCTCACTGGGGAGTCTTCCAAACATGCACACACACACACACACATACAGTCTTACACAAACTCAGCACTAGAGCCAGAGGGAGCAATTCCAGATTCTCATTCTTCTTCTTATCATCACATCATCGTTGTCATCATCAGCATCATTATTAAATATATTAGTCCCTGATATTCAATCCTCTTAGATAAAAAGAGAATGGCAAGCCATTATCTCTAATGAATACAAATGTTAAAATCCCAAGGAACTGTCAAAAAGTCAAACACTGTATGACTGTATCAAGATATAAAATGCATAACACTTGAAAATTAACCACTGTAGTTTAACACACTGCAAGAAAAAAAATCAAACACCATCCCAATAAATATTGAAAACAACTGTAAAATATGTTATTTGTGATTAAAAATGTAAAGGTTCTTAAACAACAAAGAAGTATACAGTGGATACTCCTTAATTGAATAATTTTATCTATACAAAACCGATGCTTAACTTGCTATGTAATGATTAAAATAACCAATTCTTCCACGATTACAATACAAGTTGGTAAAGTTGTCTCTTGGTATACTTGGTAGATTGGTTTTAGGGCCCTCTCTCATAACCAAGCCCATGGATACTCAAATTCCTTACATAAAATACATAGTGTGTGGGGCTGGGGGCTAGAGAGATGACTCAGCAGATAGGAGTGTTGACTATGCAAAGCACGAGGACATGAGTTCAAATTCCCAGGACACAAGTGAAGAAAATCTGAGTATGGGTGTGCTCACCTGTAATACCAGGGCTGAGGAGTTGAGATGGAAGATTGTCGAGGCATGCTGGTAGCCAGCCTAGTTCCAGATTCAGTGAGAGACCCTGTCTCAAAGGAATAAAGTAGAGTACAGGACACCTGGTATCCACTCACTGATAGGCACACATAAACTCAAACGTGCATATACATGTGATACAACACATTCCTCTAACACACACACACACACACACACACACACACACACACACACACACACAATATTGCATAGTCTTTGCATGTAATCTAGGAATGTTCTCACATGTAGTGTATGTAGATGATCTCTAGGTTCCTTATTTTGCCTACTGCAAAGCAAGTATGAAGTCCATAGTTGCTATAGTGCATTATTTAGGGAATAATAGGGGAAGAGTTGTACATTTTTATACAGCGGAACCCCCTTGTAGGCTTAACTACGTTCCTGATGAGGTGTTGTTTGTATCTGCGGGTGCAGAACCTGCGGCTGCAAAGGTCCGACTGTGTAATAACACCAGAAGGAAAAATGGATGTTGCACCTGGAAATGAAGAAGTAAAGTTAGTAAAGCTCTCAAAACCCGCTGACGGAATCAGTGACTCAATGTCTCCAAACACAACATCAAGACACTGATGCATTATATATATTGGGAAGGTTCGAGTCTGATCCCTAATGGATGTTGGAGCTTTGGTCGTTAGTGTGCGAGTAGTGAGACTCTTAAGAGATTAAGCTTGGTGGGAGGAAGTTAGGTCATTGGGTCACTGTACTTGAAGAGATTGATGGAGTTATTGTTGAGACCTCCCGTTAGTTCACTAGAAAGGGAGTTGTTAAAAAAAAAAACAAAACAGTGAGCCCGACTTCTTGATCTGGCTTCCTGTTGTGTGATGTGATCTCTCCTCCACCCCTGCTCACTTCTATCATGATGCTACCACCACTATGTGATTACCCATTGGAGGGAGGCTCACTCAAAGTGAGTCAATGACAGTCCTTTGAACCTTCAGAGTTGTGACTCAAGAAAACGTAATTTCTTTAAAATATAGTTTAATTACATATATATATACACACATATATATATATGTATATATATATATAGTGTGTGTGTGTGTGTGTGTGTGTGTGTGTGCGTGATATATGAATTAGAGTGTTCAGGTAAGTCCTTATGTGTGTGCCCAAGCAGAAGCCAGAGCAGAATGTTGGGTACCTTCTGTCACTGTCTGCATTACTACCTCAGAGAGGTCTTTTACTGAACAGGAAGCCCACTGTTTTGGCTAGGCTGGCTGGCCAATCAGCTGAGGAACCTCCTCAGTGCAGCCGTTCATGGCTTTTACATGAGTGGTGGGGGTTTGAAGTCAGGTCCTCGAACCTGCAGAGAAAGTGTTCTTATCCACTGAGCCCAGTCTGCAGCCTTTATCATCTCCCCATACAGCATCCAGTCCTGGGTATTTCATTGTAGTTATGGAAAAATGGATGGAGACACGCATTGTGTGTTAATTGCACATAAATAGATACACTCAGAAGTTAAAATGTCAATATTTAGAAAAGCACAGAAAATCAGCCTCTTAGAGCCATGTGGACACGCACGCCTGCCTGTCATCCTGAGACACCTGTGACTGAGGTCCCCCTGGGTTTCGTGATAAGATCTAGGTTTTTAAAGACAAAATTGATGAGAGATATGCAAAGATGACACATTTGCTATGGTAAGAGAGGTAGTTAACTTCAGAGGCAGTTAACACATATAAGAAAGGAGAGCTAGTGCTCATGAGTTAGGAGAGCCCACATTCCCTGCCAACCGACATACTGAAGACTGGGGTCCATTGTGATCAGTGCTCCTCTAGGGACCTAAGAAGAAAAACTGACAAGCTGACACTGATGTTACTTGAAAATTCAAAGGACAATAGTCTCCAATGCAGCATAAAGAACAACAAAGCCAGAGAACATAAATCCCCAGATACCATGACAGGCACAGACCTCTAACCTCAGATACTAGAGGGGCCGAACTAGGAGGATCACAAGTTCAAAATCAGTCTGGGTAACTTAGAGACCCTGTCTCAACATGCATCAGGGATTGTGGATATAGCTCAGTGGCAGAGTACTTGCTTAGAACGTGAAAGGGCCCAAATTCCACCTCAGTATCATAGCAAAACAGAGCAGAATAAAACTTCATGTGAGGTTATGGTGATTAAGTGTGGTGTTGGTGCAAGGATGGAAGACCCTGCCCCCAAAGGAGCCACCTGCATGCCTGAGCTTCTGATTTCTGACAGAGGAACTGATTCATTTCGGCATATTGGGCAGGATCTGTTGGCTATTCACATGATGGCGCATCCATGTTACCATCTTTGATACTACCCACATTAATGTGAGATACATTAGATCCAAGCTTACAGGAAAGCCTAGATAATGCCTTTTGATATTGGGAGTAGGCAAAGATTCAAAACCGTTCACACACACACACACACACACACACACACACCTCAAACACCAAGCATATAAAAATATTGGTGCATTGGGATATAGAAATTAAATTTTTCAGTTCTTTACAAGATTCTATTTAAAGAGAGTGAAAAGCAAGCCAGAGGCTGTAAGGAGGCCCCATTTGCTATATAGCCGACAGCATCTACAGGATATATGTGCAGCCCTTTTGCTGGTCATGAAATAATCTCAGAGCTCAGTTTAAAAATGCCAGGCTTGGTGACATATGGCTTTGATCCCAGCACCCAGGAGACAGAGGCAGAAGGGTCTCTGTGGATTCAATGCCTGCCTGGTCTATATGGCAAGTTCCAGACCAGTCAGAGCTACACACTGAGACTTTGCCTTTTAAAATAAAATAAGTGGGGGCTGGAGAGATGGCTCAGCAGCTAAGAGTGCTGACTGCTCTTCCAGAGGTCCGGAGTTCAATTCCTAGCAACTACATGATGGCTCACAACCATCTGTAATGGGATCTGATGCCCTCTTCTGGTGTGTCTGAAGAAAGCTACAGTGTACTCACATACATAAAATAAATAAATAAATCTTTTTTTTTAAAGTGGTTACAAATTGGTAATACAATCAAGACTAACATTTCATAAGAAATGATACACAGATCACCCGGGGAAGGGGATTAAAACCATAGTGACGCCATGGTACATGCCTCAGAATTAACACAGATCTGTATGTAATGACATGTGGCATGCTCACATGCTACAGATGGTGTTGTAAACATGTTCAGTGTTTCTGCTTGGTGACATATACTACACTAAACATATCCATACCCCACTGCCCAGCTACCTACAGGCTCTCAGCCACAGCCTACAAAAAAACGAAGTGCACTCATATCCGCCGAAAAGCATCTCCAAGAACAGTCTAGCCGCTTTAGAGTTACATCAGCCATCTTTTCCATTACCCATGCTCCCCTTCATTCTCACACCTTCATCAGTGTACCATCACCAGAGGCCTCACGTCACTTAGTCACTGCACCCATCACTGTCATTGATGTCCCCACCAGGGCCATCCTTGACAGCTACTGATTAATTTATTCCACAGAGCTGAAGGTGCAAGGCCCTCCCTGGCTGCTGCCCATCCACACCTAGGGCTGACTCTGTGCTAGCCCTCCCCAGGCCACTGTATTCCTGAGATGGATGGACAGGCAGAGGGAAGCTAGAAGCTCACGATTGAGTGGTGGTTGGTCCTCACAGGGCACAGCTCCAGGCTTCACTAGAGGGCGGCAGAGCACTGTGCTAGCATGGCCTTGGGACTGACCAGAAAAGCGCTTTGTCAGGGGGGCCCTGCACATTCTGGGCACCTTTACCTCCACTGATGTATGGAGAAGTTTGATAGCCTGGGTCTAGGGGAAGAGGAGGAATGGCCACTCAAGGTTCAAGGTGGCTCTTGGAGGGTATGACAGAGCAAATTTGAGCAATCCTGGGGCTCTCCCACCACATTCCTGTCTCCTCTCTAGCTCCCCTGAAAATCCCTCTCCAGGATTCCCTTGAGTATCTGAGTAAAGTGTAAGCCATGTTGCCTGAGACCTGTTATCATTTGTTATCTTACCTGCTTCTCACCCTGTGCCCCAGCCTCCAGTGTCCCCATGTTGTCACCTTGGCCAGAAGCTCTGTCTCCCACCTGGTTAGATGGCCATGCCTTGCAAGCCTTCCTGTGAAGAGCCTCCAGTCACCCATCAGGCTGGGTTAGAGGCCTTCCCACAGTCTCCTGATCTCCTCTCTATGTCAGTTCCAAGGACATGGGGATGGGATGGGGGATGGGAGCACTGATGATGGACAGGGTCATGGCCTCTGAGCCAGCATGGGGCCAGAATTAAGAACAGTGGGTGGAGGAAGGGAAGAGGCCAGTAATGAGGCCAGGAGTCTGGTCAAGAGAGCTGGAGGTCCCACCTTCCTCCCCAGCCCATCTTCCCTCTCTTCTTCCCTCCCCTACTAACCACAAACCCTTGACTTCATGATGTAAGGATTTATTTGGGGACTAATTTATCATGGAGATCATCAGCTCCTGTTACAGAGTGCTCTTAAATTCCCCGGAAATGGGTGACAATTCTTACTGGGGCCAGCTGGCCACTCAACCCAATCACCTTCTGCAAATGTCGAGTTTCCAGAGGGAGGAGGTCAGGCTGTGTTTGATCCAGGTACTCCCATCTGTCAGTGACCTTGGTTAGTCCCAGCCCTCCTCTGATGTGGGCCACAGGGAGGCTTGTTCCCTTTTGTTAGTAACAGAAATGGGACAGTCTAGGTCTCCCTCTGCTACCCGGCATGACAAGGGACAGAAGGAAGAGCCAAGACGCAGACAGCGTGGGAGTTCCCCCTTAATGACCCTGCTCACTTGTTGGTGCTCTGCCTATGCCCCACTCCAAGCAAGCAAAGCCAGAGCCACACAGGGCCTGCTGAGTGATGTTCCCACTCGCCATGATTGCTCATAAAAAGAAGAGGTGCAAGCTGTAGGACACAGTTCACCAATCCCTCTGGAGCAGGAACCAAATAGCTATGGTCACAGTTTTCAGAGGGAGAGCTTGAAGGAGGTGCTTGCTAGTCATGGCTGGCACTCTGGCTACCTCCTCCTCCCTCTGGGATCTTAGCAGCTATGTCACCCCCACCTGACAAGGATCTGTGTGGGGGCAGCGATCACTCCCACTGCCCCACACAAGCCCAGCCAGCCTGGGCTGCTTAATGGAGGGATGCAAGTCTGGCAAGAAGAATATTGGCACCCTGAAGCCAGGCTTTGGCTCATTGGTAATGATCAGCCTCTCAGGGTGGCTAGGGAATCACGGACGTGCCAGGAAGAATGTCTCTCGCAGTAATTTTTCTCTCAGTGATGACACTTCAGGGCAAGAATGCCAAACAGTATGCTGGACCAGCCTTGCTCACAGATGCTTCTGTGTCTGGAAACTTCTCTGGAGAATTCATAGATATTAAATAAGATACCTTTTCTACTTTCCTTGAATTAACTGAAACAGCCACTGTCCTTGCTTTATCAATGGGGATGCTGAGGCTGAGATGCTAAGCATCTGAATGGTAGAGCAGAGATCAAAACTTGTGTCCTGCCTCCCCACCTCCCCTGCAGCCTTCCCCAACAAGCTGTTTGCAAGGCAGCACTTGGATACCTGATGTTTACCTTCTAGACACCTTGGCTCTCTGAGGAAGTCGTATAAGAACTTTTGGGAGTAGGTCCTCTCCTTCCACCACGTGGGCTCAGGGACTGAATGCAGCTCTTCCAGTTTAGTGCCAAGCACCTTGACCCACTGAACCATCACCCTGGCCCCCTTTCTCATGTATTCCAGGTTGACCTCAACCTCACTATGTACTGGAAGATGACATTGAACTCCCAGTCCTCCTGCCCTAAATGCTGGGGCGACAGACCCGCTCTACCGTCCCTGGTTTTAAACAGTGCTGGGGACTGAATCTGGAGCTTCCTGCATGCCAGATGAGCATCCTGCCAAGTGAGCTACATCCCCAGGTCTGTGTGTATTCTTCAGTCCATCTTTCCTTCTGTCAGGGCTGTTCTTGTTCATGAACCATCTCTCTGGGTGAGGGATTCCCTTCTCTCCTTTCCACTCTGGGCTTGTGGTTAATCTCTGGCTGCGCTGAGCAGAGCTATGCACAGGCCCAAGCTACAGAGCCCTTGGGATCCTGCAAGCCACTTCTAAAGCATGGCCTTCCTCTCAGCTTCCGTGGAGCAGGTAGGTGATGGGAGGCGCCTATTGTGTTGACCTGAATGTTAAGTCTATGCATATGGCATGCAGGGCCACAGACCCATGAGAATGATCCACTATGTCACTGTGAACACAGAATGGTTGCCAAAGACAGGCCAACCACTGTTACCCATCTACAGGGGGGTTCAAGTGCCAGCTTCATGGAACTCCAAGACCATCCTTGGTTTGTCAAGACTAGTAGGAGACTGAAGGGATGTTCAGGGAGTGTCTGCTAAGATCTTCAAGCAGCTAGAACTGAGCACAAGAGCTAGAGAATCCAGAAAGGCTTCCCCGGAGGAAGGCGGCACTGGCTTAGGGCTGAAAACAGAAAGAGGATTTGGAGTAGCAGGGGAAAAAAAAGAAAGAAAACATTTCAGCTGAGGTGGACTAGCATGTGCAAAGGGCCAGTGGTAGGAGAAATAATGAGAACTACCTGCTTCCCTCTCTCTTCTGGATAAACCTGGGTGGGGAAGTCCAGCCTCTTTTCTTCCAGGTGTTTTAACCACCTTACAAACATACAGGGGCCCTGGGGCTGTCTAGGAACAAGCACATGCTGTACTAGGTCTTTGAGGTGCCTTCTTCTCCTAGCACCTTATCAGATATAAATTCCTGCCCTTGCTGTGCCATCCCCGCAGAAGGCAGACCTTCTGCGTACTGCTTCCATTTCAAAGCACCGAGCACTTCCTGCCCCAAGGCTCATGCTGTTCCCCTCTTCCAGGAGGAATGACTTTGCTTTAGTTCTCTACAAGAGTGGAGTCTTTATCTTCAGCTTTGTCATCTTGCAGGGACGCTTTCTAAGCTGCCCTGCATCCTACACCTGCATCCTGTCTCCGTTGCTGTTCTCAACTTTTCTATTCTAGAGTTCATACTCACTTTCGCCTGCTGTTTGTCTCTACCCCAATGGGGCAAGGCCCAAGTCTTAGCTATAGGGACTATCGTGTCCTCAAGGCCCAGGAGAGGGGGCCTAACACAGAATAAACAGTCTGGAATTATCATGTAGAGAGAAAAAAAGGCGTGTGTTAGGTCCTATCGAAGCATCAGCACCTTAGAGGTGCCTGTCACCTGTGAGCGTGCTCAGAAGTGACACTGCATTCCCCAGGGCACCTCCTCTACATGGGAGTGAGGGGCAAGCAATTGGTCCAGTTTCCCTTGAGGGTCCTTCTGCTCGACATGCCCTGCAAAGTCGGGGAGACCTCTCCCCACTGCGGTACGGTAGGTCCTCCCTGGAGTCGCTACTCGATGTTAGGACCTCAAAGGGCTGTCAGACACGCAGGAAGAGGGAACTTGCCATTCTTCACAGTCTTCTCAAATGCTTAGGGGAGGAGGCTCTGAGGTGAACCCAAGGTCTGTGCTTTGGACAACCACACTTGTCAGTATGTTCATTATTTCCTGAGGCCCAACCACGGGCCGGGTCTGCGGCTCGGTCACCGTGCAGACAGCAAAACAGCTCTTGGTGGCTGTCATGCCGAAGGCATTTGAGATAAGTTAGGGGCTTAGGGTCTCAGAACAGCCTGGCTGGAGTCTTTGAGAGGGGCGAAGGATGGCGTAAGGCACACGTAGACCAAACTGCTCTTTGAAGTTTTCCTACACGTGAGTCGCCTGGGATCATTTGTGGGTGGGAGGGATGGGGTTGAACACGCATGTGGAGTCTGGAAATCAGTTGTTCTCCATCTTGTTTGTATGTTTAATATAGAGTCTCTCACTGAACCCAAGCCTTATCAACTGGTTGGGCTGGCTAGCCAGAAAAGACTTGTAGATCTTCTCTCCCTAAGCCTCCTCAGTTCTGGGGTTGCAAGTACACTCCACAAGGCCCAGATTTTGTTGTTACTATTTGTCTCAGGTTCTGGGAATTAAACTCAGGTCCTTGCCTAAAGGCAAGACTATAGTGACTGAGCAGTCTCTTTAGCCTTGGGCCATCATTATTTGAGAGAGACAGGGTCTATCTATAGAGCTTGGACTAGCCTGGAACTTGCTATACCATCCCGTCTAGGCTTCAATTCTCGATCCTCCTTCCTCAGCCTGCTGAGGTCTGAGACTCTGGGCCTACACCGTTGTGTCCCAGCACCCAAACACAAGAGCAGCCATCTGAGCCAGGTATCTGCTTATCTCCCAAATCCTCCACAGCTGGAAAGAGCTGACAAGAGATTATCTGTCTCTGGATGAACAGGGACTTGCCCAGGGTCACCAGGCCAGGCGACAGGGCCAGGAAGGGCTGAACCACCTCCCCCACTGTGGGCCCTGGCACTGGGGCTGGCTGGGCTCAGTGGGCCTTTGTGAGGCCACATACCTGGGCTGGGAGGCCGCCACTCAGCTATGAATAGCGGCCTCTTTCCTTCCTGCGGCACCCGGCAGGCGAATGCCCTCCCCTGCACACGCACTCACACGCACTCACGCCTGCTCAGCTCGCTCGGGAAAGTCAACAGGAGTATTTGAAAAGTCTTTCTGTGTAGAGAATCTGTTTGGATAGGGGGAGGACGGGAGAGCCAGCCAATAGGTAGAAATATTAATGAACCTAGTTATAAAGGACCCATTCACGGCTCGCCGGGTAAATAGGGCTCTTGTCGGGCAGCCACGTTATCTGCCAAGTTCAAGAATGTGGTTTGAAAAAAATAGAATTTAAAGGGCTGAGGTGGAGCCTTAAATGGCCGGTGTGCTGGAGCCACAGCCAAAAGAGGGAGGAGCCTGACTGGCCAGGGCACTGGGCAGGGGTTGGGGTGTGGGCTGAGGCAAAAGGGGCTGGGGACAGAGCTGCAAAGCGTGAGGGGAATTGAGAGACATCAGGTGCCCATTGAGTGCTTGTGAAGTGCCTTCTTCCCCCATGCCTGGCCAAGGACTGGCAGTTTCTCTGCTGAGCCCTAGCCCAGAGATGTAACTCCCTAGCTCAGAGACTTTGGTGGGAGGGGCCGATGGGGGCCAATGGGCTATAGGAAGGGAATTTGACCTCTCCTTCAGTCACTTGCTATGATCCCACAAGCTACCTTTCTTTTGCCACCACCAAGCTGCCCTAGGTGCCTAAACTGTGTGAGAAAGAGCGGAAAGGTGGGACTTGGTAGATCTGCTCATTTCACACGGGTGAACCTCAGCCTAGTGGAGAATCAGTAGCTCAGGGTTATGCAGCAAGCTTGGAGCAGAACGAACATTGGTTTCCAGCAGTTTCTTGCTGGAAACAGGCACCCTAGTGCGAATTTGCCACAGTCACACGCACAGAGGAGGTGCCTTGTCATATATGTTCGACAATGTCTTATTTTTAGCCCTGGACTTAAAGAAAGGTATAAGCTGGAATGTTCTGTAACACTGCCCCTGGCCAACAGTGTGGCCTAGGCAGGTGACTGACCTTTCTGAGCATCAGCTTCGCCGTGTCCTCCTGTTGGAAAGACTCAGTGGGAGGATGCTGGTGATGGGCTAGCACTGTGCCAGGCACTCGGTGGGTGGCCTTGGGACTGTCGCTGGACTGCTTCTTTTTCTGTCCCAGCCTGTGCTGTGACGGCAGAGATGCATCAAAGATGGTTCCCCGGCTTTGGGTTTGGGGAATAGTTTCAACCTGGATCTTAGAAGGTTGTCAAGGCCATGCTTATGGGAAGGTGGCAGATTTGAAGGCAGAGGTTCTGCCATGGAGTGTTTTGGGCAGTGTCTTAGTCAGGGTTCTCTAGAGTCACAGAACTTATGGTGGTCTCTATGTAGTAAAGGAATTTATTGATGACTTACAGTCTGTAGTCCAACTCCCAACAATCAACTCCCAACAACGGCTAGCAGCAGCTGTGAAGTCCAAGGATCCAGCAGTTGCTCATCCCACAAGGCAAGCAGGCAAAGCAGAGAGAGCCTTCCTTCTTCCAATGTCCTTATATGGGTCTCCAGCAAAAAGTGTGGCCCAGGTTAAAGGTGTGTGCCACCACACCTTTAACCCCAGATGACCTTGCTTGAACTCGTAGATCTTCCAGTCTTAATCTTCTAGGATTCATAGCCACTATGCCACCACACCTTTAATCCCAGATGATCTTGAACTCATAGAGTTTTCTATCTTAATCCTCTGGGATTCATAGCCACTATTCCTCAAGGTCTCCATGCCAAGATTCAGGTCGGAAACTTATGTCTCTCAGCCTCCAGATTAGGGCCACAGGTGAGCCTTCTAATTCTGGATTGTAGTTCATTTCAGATATATTCAAGTTGACAATCAGGAATAGCCACTACAAGCAGTGTAGCCCTGTGTAAACAAATCTCAGTAAAGATCTTTAAAACCGTCCACAGGGAACCTGGGCATGCAGCACCACCCCTCAAATGCTTACACAGAACAAGGGTTAAACCGGGGCTGAGGGAACGTTTACATTGGCTTTTCTTAGCAAATAAGAGAAAAGGAAATCAACATAAAATCCAAATGGAAAGACTCTGCCAGGAGCTGACTGAGCAGCTCTGAACATGGGGACATGTGGGGACTTGGGTGGTGGGACATTAGAAGCATTGGGTATTACAGGGAAGGGTCAGAAACAGCATTTGGACCATACAGACTTGGGTTCAAGATTAGGCTCTGCTGTTCATTAGTTGTGCTGCCTCGAGCAAGTGATGGGTCTTTCTGGGCTCTTATTTCTTCATTCTATATAAAGAAAGAAAAAGTTAGCCTATGTGAAGTTCCCTGGCACATTATAGATACTCATTAAACATTAATTTCCTTTCCTTTCCTTTCTGGGCCTCCTGGCAGGTCCAGGGGAAGTGTCTGACAGGTCTCACCAGCCAGAGCTGGGAGCTCTGCACAGCTCCATGGGCTTCACAGCTGCACCTCAGCAGCTTGGTGCTGGGTAGAGCTTATGGCACTTGACAGTTGGAAAAGCATGTGCCAGCTTGCCATGAGAGTTTCCCAAGGCTTTGTGTGAGGTGGGAAAGTAGTACCCACTACCCCATTTTTCACTGAGACCTGGAAAAGCTAGAGCTCTTGGGCAGGGTCCAGCTCTGTTTTCATTCCTTCAGCACAAACAGTTGAAGACTTGTGCACCAAGCACAATGCTGAACCAGACTCAGCTGGCTGGATAATGATTGAGAGGATGGACAGTTGAATGAGTAGACTGAGGAATGGATAAAGAATGGATGGATGGGTGAGTACATAGATTAGTAGGCCAATAGATGGATGGTGAATTAGATTATATGGATGGGTGAATGGACAGAGGAATGAGTAAACAAAGGACGAATAAGTAGGTGGGTAAGCAGATAGGTGTGTGATACATGGATGGATGGGTAGTTGCATGAATATATAGACAAACAAGTGAATGGATAGACAGAGATGCAGAGATGGATGGGTACACAGATAGGTAGATGGGCAGACAGACCAATAGATGGATGGGTGGGTGGGTGGGTGGATGGATATATGAGTGAATGGACGATGGATGGATTCATGGATGTTCAGAGGCATAGATGATGAATGAAATGATGATTAATGGATGAATAAATGGAGGGATGGGAGGGTAGAGAGATAATGAGTAAATGGATGAGTGGGTAGATGGATATATGGGTAGAATGACAAATAAGTGATGAATGGATGGATGGATGAGTGAATGACTAAATTGATAAATGGGTGGATGGATGAGTGAGGAATGAGTGATGGATGGGTACATGGTCAGATGTGTGAGGAGTGAATGGATAGTGTCTTATGAGGATGGTATCTGAATAAATGAATAGGTGAACTGTTGGCTGGGTAAATGGACGGAAGGGTAGATGAATGAATAGATGGATAGATGGATGGGTGGATGGGTGATGAATGGGTGGGTAGATGGTAGATAGATGGGTGGACAGACAGATGGCTGGCTGGGTGATGAGTGGATGGATGGATGGATTGGTGGGCAGAGGCATAGACGATGAACGGAAGTGTGATGGTGGTGGATGTATGTGTGAGTTAAAGGACAGGCAAGTAGGAGAGTAGATAGCTAGATGGTGAATGGATGGCTAAGTGCATGGATAGATAGGTAAGAGAAGGAGGACTGGCAAGCTTATGGTTAGAGCCTTGTGTGCTTTTTATTTCTGGGTCTCCAATTCCTGTCCCGGGAAACACTAACATTTGCCTTATGCATAGCTCTTCTGTGGTTTAGATTCAAGATCCAGGAAGCACTGGGGTCCTCCTCCTCCTCCTCCTCCTCCTCCTCCTCCTCCTCCTCCTCCTCCTCCTTTGCTTCTAAATTCTCTCCCATCTCCTGAAGAAGATGACAGCTCTCCCCCTTCCCCTAGAGACTTACAGTACCAACTAGCACAAATATCTGCTCTATGGTTTCAGAGAAGGGAAGCCCTCAAGTTCAAGTCAGGACCACAAGCCTCCAAGGCACAGGAGGTAGGGCAGTGGAGTAGCTGAGCTTGGGCTGGGAAGAACTCTCATCTCCATCTTCTTGGTGGAGCCTGTCTGAACCTGGGCCTCCCCAGCTCTCCATGTAGGGGGTCTCCCAGCCACTCGTGCTACAGATAGGGAGCCATGAAGCTAGCTACTCCAGCTTCCTGACCTCAATCTCTCCTTCTTTACACAGTTTTCTGGATTGGAAAAACTGAGCCTGTACTGGTCTTGGAGACTGCCCACTCCTCCCACCCAAGTGCTGTGTCAGCTCCCTGAAGAGGATGGCACCAGATGGAGTGCTCGTTAACGCCCTCCACCAAGCCAGGTCCCCCAGGGTCACCTCCCCAGAGCACACAAGCTGTGCTTTCTCTCCCAATGCTGGGCCGCCCACAGATCCAGCCCTCCTCCTGCGATTTCCAGGAGCCAGAAGTTGACATGAGTTCCCACCCAAGCATGGGCCCGTGGGTCATGGGCTCTTCTGGTCGCCAAGAGCCACAGAGCCAGCTCTTGCCTGCCCCTCACTCTATAAGTGACTCACTGGAGCTTGGGGTGTCTCCTTGTTGGAACAAGACACTCACCCTCAAACAGAACAGGCAAAGACAGCCTGCCAAACCCTTGCCTAGACAGCCTGTGGCCAGAGGGTACCAGCAAATCTCCTCCCATTGCAGGCACCCGGCTGGCATCTTCCTCCAGGGCCTGAGGCCTGGATCTCTTGATGCAGAGCATAAGACAGGCAGAGTGAAGAGCTGATGAAGCCATGGTCACATATGGGCTAATGACAAAGCTGGAACCTGGAGAAGCAGCACAGTCCCCTTCCCCAGGGTTGTTGTGGCAAGAGACCTGTGTCAGAGGCCTTCCCTGGTGGGCCTCTGATGCCAGCTGGGCCCCCTAGAGAGAAGATTGTTAGTCTCCTGGGGTTTCTAGGCAGGCAGCTGAGGCTCCCTGTGTGAGGAAGGATAAAAGGTTGCACTGCGGGGGGTGGAGGGTGGGGGTGGGGGGAGGGGAATGGCATGGGCTGGCGGCAAGGCTAATTGGTTCTGAGGTTCACTAATCAGGTGTAGCAGTCATGTTATGTCTCTACAGCAAGGGTGTCAATCACAGAGATGTTCAGAGTCTGACTATGGTAGGGCGATGGGAAAGTGGGATGTAGGCAAAGGGATAAACATAGAGAGATACAGAAAAACAAAAACAAAAACAAAAACCAGACTGTGGGCCACAGAGAAGTACAGAGAGTGGCAAGTAGAGCCGGAGAGAGGGAGTGGGAGGAGGCAGGAGGCAGGAGGCAGGAGAATGAGGCTGGGGGCTTCCCTGGGGACCTACATCCAGTTTCAGCATCCCAGCTCTCCTCCCTCCTCCCTTCTCTCCTCCTCTCCTTTCCTTCCTCTGAGTATCTGAGCCTCCCTGGGGCCCAGGGGAGCAGAGCTGGTACTGATCCTATTGCCTGAAGGCTCTCTGCCACCCTCACATGGAAAGCTCTGGCCTGGATCCTATCCAAGACCACTGTGAAGGCTCTAGGAGCTCTTATTACTGTCCCTTGTCACTCAAGAAGTGATCTCAGGTCCGATTGGTTGAGGAGCAGTGTCACAGAGGAAACTCTAAAGTTAGAGAGCTCCGTGTTCAGAAAGTTCAGCCCCTGATATGCTGTGTGACCCTGCTTGGGTTCTTAACATCTCTGAGATGTTGGGGAAGGTCAAAGGCGGGGTTGATACGGTCTGGGAAAGCCATGGAAAGAGCTAGTGTTAGCCCTGCCTCAACCAGCCTGCTCCCTCTCCTCATCCCCATCTCAGCCCTACAGGCTGATCTGATTTCACTGTATCTATAAACCTTGCTCTGGAAGGCAAGAGAAGAAAGCTCTCTGGTGAAAGCTCTGGCTGTTTAGCTCCTGAGCACACGGTCCAGGCCCTATCTCTCCTTGCAGCCCCACCTCTGCCTTGGCCTTTGCCTCTACTTCTGGAAGATGGGGCTCAAGTTACTAGTCTCTCCAAAGAGCCTGGTTAACCATTTTCTCCCCGTTGGGACAACCTGGTTCCTGCAAATCAGTGTCCTACTATAAAATCTGGCTGAGCGTAGAAGTACAACTGGAGCAGTAGAGATAAATGATAGTAAATGGGGCTGGGGTCGTAGTTCAGTTGATCAAGTGTTTGCTAGCATGCAAGAAGTCCCGAGCTCGATCCCCACCCAGCACCATCCCCAGCACCACATAAATCAAGCATTGTGATGTCCCCTTGAGTCCCAGCACTTGAAAAACAGAAGCCAGAGGATTTAGAGTTCAAGAACATTCTTGGTGGCATAGCAAACTTAAGGTTAGCTTCTGAAAATTTAACTAAAACGTAGTCAAGGAAAATGGCCGATATGGTAAAGCGCCTGCTGTACAAGCATGGAGCCATGGTTTCGACTGCCTAGCACTCATGTAAAAGCAGGTACATAGAGTATATCTGTCATCTGGGAAGGTGGAGACAAGCAGATAGAGTCCTGGAATCCATTAGCCAACCATCCTAGCCAAATCAGTAAGTCTCAGGCCCAACGAGAGGACCCTGTGACAGAAACGAAGGTGGAGAGTTGGCAGGAAGGTTCATTGGGTAAAAAAGCATTTGCTGATGAGCCTGAAGATCTGAGTCTGACCCCAGCATCCATTGATGGAAGGAGAGAACCAATTCCTGCAAATTATCCTCTAACCTCCACTTCCATGCAGTGGCAGAGGATGCACATAAGCAAGTGTAACAGAAAAGGTAAAGTGGAGAAGGATGGAAGGAGACACTTACTTTGACCTCTGGCCTATAACATACTTGCACATGCACACGTACACATACACACACACACACACACACACACACACACGCACGCACGCACACACTGAGGGCAATGATCATCAGGGCTAACATCTCTCTCCTATTTCTGTGTGTGTGTCTCTGTCTCTGTCTCTGTCTCTCTCTCTCTCTCTCTCTCTCTCTCTCTCTCTCTTTCTCTGCTGGTACAGCCATTCCTCTGTCCATGATGGGAAATGTTTAAATTGTGATACTCTCTGTACAGGGACTTTCTCTTGCCATGGCTCTAAATCAGCACTGCTGGACAACTTGTGCCAAATCTGCAGTGTCATCAGGGGCCATATGTAGCCTAGAGATGCTGGAAGTTTTGGGGAGTGTGTTCTGGCCTCCTCTGAACACACTATTCTGTGAAAGGGGATTGAGGACCTGGGTACCAAAGATCTGGGGAGCCTGGTCCCCATGGATTCTGTGGACATGGGTACCAAGGGTCCAGAAGCCAGTCCCTTGTGGGCAGTCCTCTGCTTAGATCTGTACCCCCTTTCTTATGCTAACAAGAACGTGAATGAGTGCTCTTATCTCCACCCCTAGACAGCTAGGGAAACTGAGGCTTAAAGTCAGTCAATAGGATACCAGAATACAATTCCAGGCATCCAGCCCTCCCAGCACTTGGGTCCCACTAAAGGGTCTGACAAGAGTGACATTGTTGTTGATGGGAAGCCAGCTTCATGCTGGGCTCTGGGAAGACGGAACCACCTCACCACCACCCCGCGTAGCTGCTGACTACTCGGTAGGTAAACAGTCACCCCGGGAATGGAGGAACCACCCTCAGTGGTAACTGTGTGACCTTTGGTAGCTTACTCCCCTTCTCTGGCCTCCATTCCCTCATCTGTGAAATGCTTCCCTAAATATTTGCAACAGTGAACACATGGAAATCCTGTGTGATCTTTGAGTTAAGCTTGGCTTGTGCCAAGGACTTAAACCTGTCCCCTACCATATCATTGGCCCTCTTTGGAGACCTTTTAAATTATTCTGGCGAGTCTGTGAGGTGAATATGATCATCCTTATTTCACAGACAAGAAATCTGGGGCTCAGAAAGGTAACGTGATCTACAGCAGATAAATCACAGGTGGGACCAACATCCGAACCCAAGACCCCGGAAACGTCTTAATATCTTTGCTGTGCATCGGCCAGAAGCCCTCTCCTTCCTTCCATTTCTCCCTGGTTAGTTATTGATAATCTTGGAACCCGGGTCTAAGCCTCATTGCCTGGCTCCCCAAGAAAGGACTTGACTTCCTAGTAGGGGCCCACTCCTTACCCCTGCCAAGCCAGAGTCAGAGAAAGCATCACTCCTGCCTCATCCTTCCTGGCTGACTGAGACATCCTTCCACTTCCCACTGTGACTGCAGAGAAGAGAAAATTTTGTTTGTGCCCCCAACTATAGGTGTCTGGGCAGGCCTGGGCATCTGACTCCAGCTAACGCTAGCTTGCTCTGTTACTCTTGGCTCTGTTCATCTCCAAGCAGAACATGCTCCTGGAGTCTTAGGCTAATTCACAAGACTTCACCTGGTAGACTGGTGGAAGGCTGTCTGTGGGGAAGGATTGAGGGCAGAGATGCTACAAGAGGGCTAATCCCAGACTCCATGATGTGGCTTGTGTTTAGGTCAGAGGAAGCCTTCGACACCTGACAGGGACGGTGGACTCAGGGTCCCAGTACTTAGGGCGGCATTGAGAAGTGGACACCGACCATCAGTCTTCTAGAATAAAATAGTACCCCTCCCCTAGCCTCTGCTCATAATTCCCTTCTGTGCTGGATAGTTTTATGTCAACTTGACACAAGCTTAAGGCATCCCTTAAGAAAATACTTCCACAAGATGGGAATGTAGGCTAGCCTGAAGGACATTTTCTCAGTTAGTGATTGACGGGGCAGGGCCCAGCTTGGTATGGGTGGGGCCAACTCTGGACTGGTGGTCCTGTGTTATACAAGAAGGCAGGCTGAGCAAGCCATAGAAAGCAAGCCAGTAACAGCACCCCTCCATGGCCTCTGCATCAGCTCCTGCCTCCGGGTTCCCACCCTGCTTGAGTTCCTGTCCTGACTCCCTTCAGTGATGAATGGTCATAAGGAAGTAAAAGCCAAATAAACCCTCTTTCTCTCCAAAGCTGTTTTCGGTCATGATGTTTCATCACAGAAATGATGACCCTGACTAGGATACCTTCTTGGAATTTTCTCAGACTGTACTGATCCCCAGACTGGGTCCCTAAACCCCAAGTCCCATTGGTCCTGGTCCCCAGGGACCAGAGGAGTTGCTGGCCACTGGTCTGCTTCTTTGTCTTCTCTGGGCATCCGGCTTCTGCTGCCTCTGCTAAGAGCAGATTACTGCTTTGTTCCCTCACCTTTCCAGGCCTGCTTCTGAGAGCCTTCCCTCAGCACCTTCTCTGAATTAACCTCATGGGAACAGAAGAAAAGATGGCTATGTTTTCTGCCCCTCCTAGCAAGAGGCAAGGCACTGGCCCTTGCTTTGCAGCTTTACATCCGGATGGCTTTGTGACTGTGAGTATGACAATGTCTAATGACTATGGCACCATGGGACTTCCGAGGTGGGGTCACTTAAGGCCAGGGAGCCCCCACCCGCTTTTCTCTCTGCAGGAGCACTACTTATTGGAGTCCTGCAACTTCACAGACAGTCCAACTACTGTGAGCTCTACCATGCTATGGGGAAGCCCAAGTGACACAGGGGCCTCAGGCAGGAGCTCTGACCAGCTGTCCTTCCTCAGCCCACTCTTTAGTTACCCACTAAGGCAGTTCGCACAGCGTATCAGAAGCAAGTGACTACAATCTTCATGGGTTCCGACAGATAGCATACATTCATTCTCTATGGTCCTGGAGGTTGTCGGTCCAAGACTGGCTTCACTACTGAAATGAAGGATGTTCAGAGAGACTCGTTTTTCTCTTGCAGATCCCAAAGGCTGTCCGCACCCTCTCCTTTGGGTTCTTTCCTCTATCTCCAAAGCAGGCTGCCAGGTATCGAGGTCTTTTCTGGCTTCTGTGTCTGTCTGTTCTCAGCTCCTTACCTGGCTTTCCTGTTTCCCCTCTCCCTTGCAATAGCTTATCATTGTGTTCCTACTACCCACAAAGATCCAGAAAAATAAAGAACAATCTCTCTTCATCTAAATTCCTAATGGATCCCTTTGATAAGTCCTGCCTGCCATGGAAGAGAGCAGGGTCACAGTTCCCGAGGGACAGAATGCATCCATGGCGGGAGTTGTCAGGGTGGCTACTAGATGCAAAGGAAACCACTTCCAGGTAATCCAAGTTCTCAGATTTAGACCAACCATAGCTACCTGTCTGAAGCCAGGTCCCAGGCACCATGTGGCAGACACGTGCCCCTCTTCTAAGACGTTACTCAACTAGAAACCCACACGAGTCAAGAAGATAAAGCCACCTATGGAGCTGGACCAATTGTAGTTGAGTTGGGGTTTGGTTTTCTAAGACAGGGTCTTTTACAACTCAAGCTGGCCTCAGACTCTTCATAATGTTCTTGCTTGTATCTCCCAGGTGCAGGAGTGACAGCCTTGCCCCACAGCGTCTGCCTAATACTTGACTTTTACACGTGGCACCCAAAGACTTCGGGATCTTTCTCACCCTCACACCCCGTGTACTCCATCCACCTGCTCTGTTTTCCTTCCAAGAATGATAATATCTGCTATAGATTTAAAGGCTTCCTTGTTTGTTTTCTGTTCCCCATAGAATTCGAGGTCAGGAATCAGGGTTTGTTGCTCTATCTTAGGCATGTCTGGCAGAC
>JADRCD010223165.1:0-22437 GCA_019843815.1 Montemys delectorum
TAAATTAAAATCACTACTCTACAAGACACAATTTTGTTCTGACATCATCCAGACTAGACAGGATATCAAACATTTCTAGTAAGTCTTTGAGTTTGGGGAAAAAAAAAAACAAGAGAGAATTATTTGGGAATTTTCTTCTTGTTCGTACTTAAAAGGATGGAAAATATTACTTTGTAATATTTTAAAAAGCTGATAACACATTTATCTTGATGAAGAAATTTCTTCTTTACAACCTTTATTTCTTGGACTCTAATATTTTACATGGTAGTCCTATTCTATTTATCAAGAGGTTCTGATATGAAAATCATCTCTGTACATTTCATTGTTTGAGCAAGCTTTCATTCTCACCCTAAGATAAGTCTATTTATGCCACCCCCACCCCGCCCTCGGCACAGTTGGTACTTGTCTCTAGAATGAATCATTATTTACTTGCAAACATTAACAATAGGTTAGACAATTTTGTTGATCAATTTTATTGGAACATGAGCAGTTAAAGGCCCATATATTGAATGGACTTTCACCATATCCAATTCCTTTATTCTGTGAAAAGCTCTTGTTATATGCTATTTTTTTTTCTGATGTCAGGAAAATAATCTTTTATGTGACTCAGAAATTTCACTATCATTCTCTTTCTTTGTTGATGAAAGTAGAAATAAAATACCTTCTTATTAGACTGTATTTTCAGTTTCTTCTTTTTTACAAAGGAATGCAATATTCAGTTTCTTGGTTTTAGAATGTGTCTGATGATAACTTGCATATTTTAGTAGTTTTAAATTTTCATTAGACATTTTTCAAAGCTTTCCTTTTATGTTTTCAAATGCCAACCAACATCTTTAAATTCAAGAAACATTTTTTGGTGACCAAAATATAATATGCTTTATATATCTGCTGTAGTTATTAAGATAAGAAATTCATCCTTGCAGAAATTACATATAAAATTTAGTATATTTTCATCATTTTTACTTTGCTCAATATTTTTAAAACATCAGTTGTTTGCATAAATTACTTCAAACTCTTTAAGTTGTAGGCATTTAGAAAATAGTTTCTCCTTTCTCTGACATAGTCAGATGGCATTTTCTTTTTCCAGATGGTAATATTAAAGTTATTTTTAGTGTAAATTACCATATTCTTATTTTTCAGATATGCCTTGCTTAGTTGGATTTTAAATCTACCAAAATATTCAGTAGAATACACAGGATTAGTGCTTTTCTTGGCCTTTCCAAATTCTTTAGTTATTGCATGCATAGTAATAACCACCTTGAAGTGGCTCATTCAGCGGTGCCAGCTGCTAGGGTCATGTCCTAAATACAGCTTAAACAGCAGGCTCCAATCTGATGAAACCTGACCGGAAATAGTGGAGCAAACAGAAGCTCAGCAGCCTCTCATAGTTAAGATTCAGCAGGCACGCAGAACTGAAAGCACCTCTTCTGCTTTGACATTATCTATAGGTCCCATCCACAATATGCTGATTCTATCATAATACAGAAAATTGGTTAATTCCCTCTGGAAATTAGCAATAAAATGTCTCTCCTTGAATTGCTCTTGCTTCTTCTCTTGATTGGTTGATGCTATCTTTCCTTTACCTGAGGATAAAAGAAATGTTTCAAAGCAAAGTGTGTGCATTTATAAAACATCTGTGCATTTTTCTGTTTTTAACGTAGCACAGGAAAACTGATGTGTACAAGAAAAGTGTGGTGGCTCTTTGCATTTCTCACTAGAATATTCTTAAAGAATTGACATTTTCATAACCATTATTGAATAATTCTTTTAGACATTTGCTTTTGTAGTCATGTGTGGTGTTCATTGTTTTAACTTTAATACATTTTTGCAAGGACCTTTTTGCAGTGTAATTTAATAAAAAATGTTTAAAATGTGGTTCAAGAGTACTACCTCTAACCCCTTTCTGATTGGAATCATTCATTTAGAAGGCAGGAATCTTCATAATCTAAACACCAACCATAACATCTCACAGCCACTGATGCTGGGGATGAAATTTAAATATGTGTTCTTTTGAAACTGCAGTATACATTAATAATTATTCTACTATCATTATTTTATATATCATGAGCTAATTACATTGTGATATTAATATAATTAGTTTAAGACATGCATTATAAAAGAGTTATAAAGAGAGAACTCTCTATTCTGACAGTTTTTATGGGGACAGTTTTGAAAAGTGTATACCGTGAGTGTGTCAACTCCAGCTAGTAACCCAGCCTTTGCAAATGTGCTCAGATAATGTCAGCTAAAAGTGCCACAATGTATGTAATTACTGTGACCTTTCAGATTGTGATTAAAGCAACCTTGGGATGCATATTGACGATTATTTCTATTTAAAGGAATAGTGAGGTATCACCCATGTAAATTTATCTTCCAGTATGAAGACTTCTTATATTTTCTGGCTTGTAACATCACACAAGCTTTCTTTTCTTACTAAAGTGTTCACCTGATATTATTTTGTTTATTCTTTCTGTCAGGCCTTCAGTCCTTTCTTGTCATCATTCTGGGACCATAAGGAGAGTTACACTTTGAACTGCTTTTTTTCCCCAGCACAATGCCCAGAAAAGCCTCACCAACATCTAATTTAGATTTGAGCTTAATGAATGCTTTTGATTAAGATAATGATACTATCTAGTTACTATTTACAGACGATTTAGCAAGTGATCTCTTTTCTGTTCTCCAGTATACCCTGTAGCTTGTATGCAAATTTAAAGGAGATGAGTGTGTTTTTTTTTTTTTTTTTTAAATAACAGTTTGATCTTACCAAATATGATTTGCCTTCTCCCTTCACTGATCCAAAGCCAATTCCTACTCCTGGATGTCACCCGAAGCATATAGTTGATATCTTTGTACCACTTTGGACTCAATTTAATTCTTGCTGAACAATCTTTCCCTCCTCTGTTCACACTGGGTTTCAGTTAGAAACTTAAGACCATAGGGTAGAAGAAATCGAGCTTTCATTCAGTGGTTTGAGCAGGAATTTTAGTCCCTGCCACCATCGCAAGTATTTCTACTTAGATCAATTCAGACAGGGTGCACTGAGGTTAGCTTTACTTTGCTCTATTGCCTTCAGAGGCCAGTTCAGTGATTCAGAAGCATGGCAAATCTCTGCCTCCTCTAATCCAGCATCGTTAGCTCAGTCTCCTTTATCACAGTTGTGGTGGGAACTGAACTTCTGAATGTGTTGCGGTTACACCAGCAAGTCATTACCCAGTAACTGAGATGGTGTTTCAGAGCAACAGACCACGGTTACTCCTGCTTACGCTTCTTCTGCTGCTTTCGTCATGTCATCCATCAACTCTCACTCTGTATCACACATGGTTCCAGTTAAGGCAAACCTTCGTTTGTTCCATGATTTTCTTTTCTCCTCATTTTATAGACGAGAAAATTGAGTTGGCCCCAGTGAGAGAAGACATGCCTAACCCTCCAGAGACTTGAGGTTCCAGGGAGTGAGGAGGCCTGGCAGGCAGGGGAAGGGGGACATCCTCTTGTATACAGCAGGGTGGGAGGAGGAATGGGATGAGGAACTGTGGGAAGGTCGACAGACTGGTAGGTGGCAATGGCTGAACTGTAAAAAATAAAGGTAGTAGTAGTAGTAGTAATAATAATAATAATAATAATAATAATAATAATAATAATAATAAACATTTGTGTAATCTGGTATCACTCAGGTAAAAACTGACAGAGCCCATATTCAAGTTCATACCCACAAAAGCTTCCAAATACAATAGTCTTTATTATATTTACTTATTTGTTTTCATTTGTTTGTTTCCTTATGGTGGTTAAATCCAGGATATTGTACTTGCCCCAGTATTGAACTATACTATTGAACTATATATCCAACTGTGTAATTATTGATTGGTTGGTTTGTCTACTTTACTTTATTTTGGTAGTGAGATCAAACCAGAGCTTCACGCATAGAATGTGAGGAGCCCATTACCACGAACTGCCTTCCCAACACTTAAGCTTGTTATTTAGCCCAGTGTTTGAACATGGGGCAAACAGTGTGGACAAGTTTCAGTCATTTGATTGCTGAGTATCAAAGAGACCTCATTATTTAACAGTCTTCTTTTAGACTGCCTATTGCTTCAGGGTGACTGGAGGCCACTGCGAGATTTGGAGAAAATATTTCCACATATTTGTTAAAGTTAACACAGTGAGATTTTTGTTGTAAGAAATAGGGATTCTGGACTACCTAAAATGAATATTCAAACAATTTTAATGTAGATGTGGGATTACAGAGACAGGGTTGTTAGAGCGAATACAGATAATTTCACTGTGTTTGAGGAGACTGGTACCTTAAAGTAATAACCAAAGGACATTAACTTAAAGTCATAATTTCCAATTGATATGGATTCTCATGTTTGAATACAATGACATTGTGCTTTGAAGCTGAGCATCTAATTACAATCTTTAAATATCAGAATAAATTCTCTACAATACCTTAGAATCTAGTCAACATAATTTCCTTAAGTAGTAGGAGATCAAGCCTTGGATATTACTAAAAAACTATATTTGTAAGCTAATTTTTCTACTTTAAAATCTGTAAATAAATTGTTAAGTGTTACACCGTTCCTTATCTAGCATTTTTTTTTACTTAAATAGAAAACATTTTTAAAGAAACTAATATAAATCAAAAACCCTGATGAGTGATATTTTCACTCATGAAACTACTTGCTTTCTACCCCCACTGGACCTGCTCCAGAGAGGTAAAATGTTTTTGAATTTCTGTCCAGTGAAAGCATTTGTTTCTACTCTCCATATATGTATATTTAAGAAGACACAGCTTTAAAGCCGAAACTTAAGTACAAGCTTCAAAAAATAAGAAAAGAGGAAAATAACATAATAGTGACTTTTCCCAAATAACATACATTTCCTGAGTAACTAAGGTAAGTGAAGAGAATTTCCACAACACAAATAGTATAAGAACTGCAATGATAAATGTCACCCAATATCTACTCAGAAATATTTAAAGTTTGAGTGTGGGGTACAATGTTTTAATATTCAATTTTATTTAGATTGTTGGATTCTATAGCTAATTTACTTGACTCTACAGGTTGGCCAGTGCTTTACAAAGGTATTATTAACTCGTAACATTTTTCTGATTCTCCTTTTTAACATTGCCTCTTTTTTTTGTTTTTTTTTTTGGTAATTTTTGTATTTACCGTCCTCATACAGTGGTGCAAATGTGTTGCCTAGACATCTTTTATTGAACATGCTGCAGGGGTTTTGTCTCATTTTTCTATCCTTTCTTATATTGTGTTCCTGAGTTTAGCAAGTATCACTGACCAAGTCATAAAAGGCATATTAGTTACGGTCAGTTTCTGAAATTAAATTTGTTTCCTTGAGCCTTGTAATGGTATCTGTAATATTAACAAATGTGTTGTATGCTTTGGTTTTCATCTTCTGGGTAGAGTCCCCCAAACAAGAGGTTTCCACTCAGTAGCACATTCTATGCTTCACATGGAGCAGGCATGCTTGGTAAGCTAAAGGATTCAGAGTCCCCCACTGTATGACCTGGATATTACTTGTGTATAGTCAATGTGGTTAGAAAGTTTTCCCTTTTCTTATTGGATATTATATTTACTTACATTTCAAATGTTATCCCCTTTCCGATTTTCCCTCCTGAAACTCACTATCACATTACCCCTCCCTCTGCTTCTATAAGACTGCTCCCCCACCCACCCACTCCAACCTCCTTGCCCTGGCATTCTCATATACTGAGACACAGAGCCTTTCCAGGATCCAGGGGTTTCTTCCCATTGATGTCCTAAAAGGCCATCCTTTGTTACATACGTACTCTTGGTGGTTTACTTCCTGGGAGTTCTAGGGATATTGTTGTTCTTCCTATGAAGTAGTAAACTCCTTCAGCTCCTTAGTATTACTACTGAAAATATCAACACATGTATCATTATTTATTGAATGATTTTCTCCAGTTGATTCTTTGGCTTTTATTTTCATTGAAATTTTCAGGTCCTAGCTATTTGAATTCTGTTATAATCCTATAAATTTTGAGATCCTGGCTAGTTGAATTATGTTATAATCCCATATTAATGATTTTATTTTTAATTTTCTTATTGCTTCAAGATTGAATAAAGCTCCTTCCACTCCAATAATTATACTAGTGACTGCCTTTTGTGGTTTTTATGTCCCTTAGTACATTATTTCATTTGTAATGTTATGCAATATATAATTTGAGTTGAGGGTCTAACCAATATGATCGAATAGAAAACTAGTCAACTGTCATTTAGGAAATCCTCATTCACATAAATTAAATTTAACAATGGGAGTCTCTCATAGAGAATATCATAACTCAGTTCCTCAGTCCTAGTGCAGAATACTTTAACCTAACCTAACCTACTTCTGTATTTAATTATCTAGAAGACAAAACCAATTATCTTTGCATCCTACTTTCCCACATTTTATTAGGTACTTTTTAAATTCAAATTTACTTATTTTGTGTATATGGATGTTTTGCGTGTTTCTATTAATGTATATCATATGTGTCAGTGTGAGTAATAGCAAATGTCATTAAAAGGTATTAGATATGCTGGAACTGGAGTCACAGATGGTTTTGAAACATCCTTTGGGCCAGGGCTAGATCTAGACCCTGTACAAGAACAAGTACCCTTAATTGCCAAGTCATCTCTGTGGGCACTTCTTGTCTATTCTCAAATATAACCTTATATCACAGAAGGAAACTGTCACTTCTGCACCTCTGAGAAATAGGCATCATTTATTTGGGAGGTTATTGTAAGTGATAAAGAGGTTCAGGACATCAGACTGTGATTCAGAGGTTTCCCTGCGATAAAGAAAGGGGTGGAAGAAGGCAGAGGAAAGAGGAGGCTCACACTATAATGGCCTCAGCGAACAGACCCTGATCAAGCCAACAAGGGCTCTCAGAGGAAAGACTGCACACTTGTCCCTTTAAGCATGCCTGTTTTGGGCCGGACTGGCCTTGCTCTAACAACTCCTCTGAGCTCAGTATTTGGTAGGAAGCAGTCAAGGAAGTTTATTGAGTTCAGAGTGTAGAGTGATGGTTTACAAAGGAGCCGAGGCCATCAGGTCTATCAGTTTAACCGCATTCCCAACAACATCTTTTGAAGTTGTGAGCGATGTGTGGATTTCCATAGCTGCACCACCATCCTTTATGAATTTCTTCAAGAAACATTGCCTAAAATAATGACAGCCTTGTGTATGTTTTTCTCTGGCACTAGTTTATCGTACTGAAGACTGACTTCCTTTCCTGTAGAATCTCTCAAGTGTCTGTACCCTTCATGTGCAATGCCTTCTGTGTCTGCCTCCTGTTTACAGTCTTGGATATGGCTCTCAGATCGCACAAGTCACAAACACTTAATGTCTCACATTTAGATCACTTTTCCCACACATATGTTAACACTCAAGACTAAAATGAGGAGAAAATGACAGCAAAACTAAAATCGTTTCACCTCTGAAACCTCGACTGTAATTGAGCATTACTCTTTTTCATAGTCTAGCTTCCTCTTACATCATGGGAGTATTATAGACTTGGAAGCCTGGATTAGTTTGAGAAGGAATGTGAATGTTCTTCTTAATATGACAGGATACAGTAGCATTTTTAAATTGGAAAAACAAAGCATACGGACTTATTAGCATGCATCTCTATTGTTCAGTAGAGCAATACCTAGGATCAACTATCTCCTTTCAGAATGCTGCTGTGAAAATGTATGAAAGAGAGAACCAATGCAGAGTTGGTAACTTAAGTTGATTTGCACCTTTTAGTATTTCTTACTTTTTTTCCAGTTTCACTAAGTTTATTCCTTTCTTTTATTTATTTATGTTTTTACACTCCAGATTTTATCCCCACCCCCCAGTCCATCCTCCGACTGATCTACATTCCTTCCTTCTCCCCACACCCTTGTCTCCACGAGGATGTCCCCACCTGCCACTCCACCTGACTGCTAAACTCCCTGGGGCCTCCAGTCTCCTGAGAGGCTAGGTGCATCCTCTTTGATTGAGCACAGACCTAACAGTCCTCTACTGTATGTGTGTTGGGGGCCTCATATCAGTTGGTGTATGCTGTCTGTTTGGCGGTCCAGTGTTTGATAGATCTCAGGGGTCCAGATTAATTGAGACTGCTGATCCTCCTACAGGGTTGTCCATCTCCTCAACTTATTTTAGGCTTTCCTAATACAACCACAGGGGTCCGCAGATTTTGTCCATTGATTGGGTGCAAATATCTACATTTGACTCTTTCAGCGGTTTGTTGAGTCTTTCTGAGTGTTGTCATGATAGCTTGGTTTTTATGAACACTCCATAGACTCAGTAATAGTGTCAGGCCTCGGGACCTCCCCTTGAGCTGGATCCCACTTTGGGCCTATCTCTGGACCTTCTTTTCCTCAGGCCCCTCTCCATTTCCATCTCTGTAGTTCTTTCAGACAGGAACAATTATGGGTCAGAATTTTGACTGTGGGATGGCAACCCCCTCCCTGTCTTCCTGTTGGAGGTGAGCTCTATAAGTTCCCTCTCCCTACTGTCAGGCATTTCATCCAAGGTCCATCCTTTTGATTCCTGAGAAGCTCTCAGGTGTCAGGTTTCTCGTGCATTCTGGAGGGTCCCCCCAACCTTCTACCTCCTGAGGTTACCTGTTTCCTTTCTTTCTGCTGGCCCTTTGGGCTTCAGTCCTTTTCCCTCACCCAATACCAGATCCCCAACCTCTAAACTTTCCCTCCCAGTCCCCTCATCCGCCCACACACATGTGATTACTTTCTTTTCCTTCCCAAGTGGGACTGACATGTCTTCAATTGGGCCCTTCAGTTTTATGACCTTTTTGAGTACAGTGGATTGTATCTTGGGTATTCTTTACTTCTGTCCTTTTTTTTTTTTTTTTTTTTTTTTTGGCCAATATCCACTTATTAGTGAGTACATACCATACATGTCCTTTTGGGTCTGAGTTAACTTACTCAGGATGATATTTTCTAGTTCTATCCACTTGCCTGCAAAATTCAGGATGTTCTTGTTCTTAATTACTGAGTAGTATTCTGTTGTGTGAATGAACATATTTTCGATATCTATTCTTCTGTCATGGGACATATGAATTGTTTCCAGCTTCTGGCTACCACAAATAAGGCCACTATAAACTTAGTGGGGCACATGCTCCTGTGGCATGGTGGGGCATCTTTTGGGTATATTCCCTTTACTACACACACACACACACACACACACACACACACACATACATGTATATATACACATATGTATATGTGTATATATATACACATATATTTTAAAGTAATTATTTAGTAAATACATTTAAGCTTGTTTTAAAAGTACTCTTGGTTCTGACAATATTGGAAACTATTTCATGTGTGCGTTATATAAATGATCATCTAATAGGCTGGCTTTTTTTAAACACTTCCTTCCAAAGTGCTGGTAGAACAAGCAAAGTGAGTCATGTCTCTTATACTACAGTGTTGACATCATACTACTCTACCAAGAAGGGAGTGGGAAGATTGCTCAGTGCGTAAAATATTTGCTGCTCAACCTAGTTAGCAGATTGTCAACTTGGCAGCCTAGAATCACCTGGCAGGAGGAGGATCCTAAACTGAGTGATTGTATTTACCATATTGATTTGAGGAAATACCTCTGTGAGAGATGGCTTTGAGTGTTAATTGATGCAGGAGGTCACTGTGTGACCACAATCAGTGAGCAATTATTCCTGGTATATATAAAGAAATTAGTGAGGCATTTCAGGTTCCTATCTGAATTCCTTCCCTGCCTTCTCTCAATGATGTATAGAGATCTAAACGTCCTTTCCCTCCTTCAACATTGGTGTTGGTTTGAATGCTTTATCTCAGCCTCAGAAAGGAAACCAGAATTCTAGACATGAATAAGGACCCAAGTTCAACTCAGTAAATGTAAAAGTCAGACTGTGTGACTTTTACAATTCCAATACTTAAAGAGACAATGAGAAGAGAGAGATAGAGATCTGTAGGACCCTAGGAACTGACAAAAAAAAAAAAAAAAAAAAAAGGAAAGATACACATTCACATGGACAGAAGAACTGGAACTGATGGAACTGAGCCATCTGGGATCTTGAATGGGAGACACATGATTCCGGAAGCTACACATTTAAGTTATACAGCTGAGCAGTGAGGGAGGTTATGATATACAGCTAAACGATGAGGCAGGATTCACTATTCTCAGCAGAAGCAGTGCCAATTGGGAAACAATGCTCATACCGTAGACATTCAGAAGAGAAAGCTAAGGTGGACATTTTCTTCAGATACTATTAACATTTTACACTCAGATCTAAGGAAGCCTTTCCTATCATTCTCTGTCTCTCCTCAGATAATTAGGTTCCTTGGTGTCCTTTATCTCCTCTTCCTCCCTCTTCCTCTGTGTTGTCCTCCCTTTCCTCCTCCCAGTTAAATCCTCCCCATTTTAGCTTTCATAATCTCAACTGATAAATGAGTATTTTAGTTAATTTTCAAGTTGTTTCACAGAGGAGATGTGATTTCTTTTTAAGTTGGAAAATTGAGACACTGTAAATCTTCTCATTTTACTGTTTTTACATCTGTATCGGAGTGGAATGAAGATACCAACCTGCACACGATTTTACTATTGAGGAACAGCCTAACTCCATCAGGACAATTTGCTTTTGTCACATGATTTCTGAACATTTCATTACGTTGTGAATCATAGTAACTTAAAAGTTTGGTACCCAGTTATTGCTCTATTAATAGATGGCAAATTGGGAAGGAGAAGAAGACTCCCACTTGGGTTACCAGTGATCTCCAGATAGTGTGCCAATCTATCCAAGAGATGTAAAAAATGAAAATATGGTTTTGTCGTTTCTCTGATTACTCAGAGCATTATTGTTAAAATGGTAAATTCTCACAAAGCTCATATTCTATTATTATCCTTTCAAACAAAACATGATTGGAAAAGGCAGTTTATATTGTCTGAACATTTTGTTTACTTAAAATGAGTTTTTATTTGCTTTTATGATGTGCAATCTGTACAATCCATGAATTAATTTTTTTACACACAGACACACGCACGTACACACATGGTCACATACACATACATGCATAAACACATATACACAGAAATGGACAAGTACATGTACCAATAGGCAAATCAAATACGCATACAAACACATACACTCACAATTGGAAATTCCTTTAATAAGTACAAAAATGTTTTTTGTTCATTTAGTATGATTTTCTGGAGAAATGAACCTTTTTAGTGTCTCAAGTACACAGTTGCACATAGGATGTATTATTTTTCTACAGTTTTACTTCTGTGATGTATAAATTATTATATAGGTTTGATGTAGTGTCATAAATTGGCATTGCATAATCTTGAAGATTCCTTGTTGACTAGAAGTTGCAGCTCATTGTCAGTCACTCAGGAAGTGATGTTTTCATGTCTCAATGAAAGGTGGTGAAGACAGTTCGGGGGTCTCTCTTCTGTAAGCACTGTGCTAGTACAGGCTAAATGACAATGTAATGATCTGTTCATATACAATTGACAAACAAGATGCTATTATTGATCAAGGAGAGCAAATTGTTATTACTTTTACTGTAGTTCAATTGTTTGGAATTTACAACTGATGTATCTATATTTTGTTTTATCTTGTGAGGTGTTTGTGTTGCTTTGGCATCAGCTGTATTTTCTGTAGTACATTTAAATTATGTCAGTAAGGGTTTGTAGAGTTAACCCTTACCATTGAAGTAATATATTACTAGATAGTAATATATTACTATAGAAGTAATATATAAACCAGATAGTAATATATTACTATAGAAGTAATATATAAACCCTTACTATAGAAGTATAGAAGTTGCCTAACAAGCTCAGACTCCTAGGTTTGATCCTCTACACACACAAAGAAAAAAGACAAAATTAGAAAAAAAGACACACATATACTCACATACACACAAGAAACAACAAAAATTTTTAAAGTATTTTAAAATATAGTTGACATGATAACATGATATTGCATTCCTCAGCAAAGATGACATTGATCCCTAATAATTAACTTGAATTATGGGTTAGGAACTCTCCTGGATTTTTTTTCGTAACTTTCAATTTCCCTCACTCAAAATTAGAATTCTCTACTTCTTGTCTAGGGGCTGACACAGAATGCATTTGAAGTTAAAATATAGCAAATGCAATATATGTATATATTATGTTTATATCTATATCTTACATTTGCTATATTTTAACTTGATTTACCAAGACACAGAATTATGATGTCTTCGAATTCAAGCACTTCTACATCTTAGTCAACAACAACCAATGAACTAGACAGAACATGAAAACCTATGGTAGTAGACACTGTATCTGTGGTCAGGGAGAGAAGTTTTCAGGAAACAGGTGAAATGCTGGTTCACATGTATGTGCTTTGTACTTTCTTATCACATGGCACCACATTGTTAGTTACCGAGTTTACTTTAGCTAAAGATAGCTTGATCATCTTCTGCTGTAGATGCTGACTATGGTATTTCAGGACTACAGCAAGTGCTGTTCCACTGACTGAGTAGTCAGAGATACAAAATAAAACTGAGACATAAAATACGTAAATTTTCTCTACAGCAATTAATTTAATAGGGTTATAACTTAAAATACATATGAGGCAGAAGTTGCAATCAACATTAATAAATACTTTATTCCAATATATGATACATAAAGAAATGTAAATATGTCCTAAGTGTAAAGCTTGATGAGCCATCACCAGATAAACCATCCAGGAGGTCTCAGCCTTATTTTGAGCTCAGTGTTTTCTTCTTCTCCACAGCAGCAGAGCACTTCAATTCTTAAACTGTAGTTTAATATCACCTCTGTGGCATTATCCTTACCTGGAATGGGAAAGTTTATACTCGTTTGTGAATGGCCTTTGTCCTGCAACATGAAGTCTGGCATGTGTCCACCTCTCCCCGGCATAGCCAGGCCCTTTGCCAGCAAACCTGGACTGGAGGGAGGGAAGATTAGATTGCCTGGGTGAGTACAGTGCAGGATCTAGGTCAGGAAGAACTGCATGGCAATGAATACACTGAGAGAGAGGGAGGGATAAAGAAAGGGAGTGTTTATGCCGCTAGGAAGATGGCCCATGTCTTCTGGGGCAAGTTTGTGCGGCCAGGTACCGTAGGCCAGGGAAGGGAGTTAGAAGATGCCTCATCTGTATACTCTGGGGCTGTAGCATGTAGTGTGGGGGTGTGGGGAGTACCTTATGAGATCAAACAAGGAGTGAAGCCTGATAAGAGTCAGGATAATACATTTTGATTAGAATTGATGGTGGGAAGTTTGCTTTATGGCACCATGTTGGGAAGGGTTAGGTAGACAACTCCTGTTATCCTCAGGTATAAAGTATCTAGGGTTGAAGCGCCTTCAATCCTTCCTCCACAACCCCGGGCCATTCAGATCCTGCAGACGTCCATGCACTTCGTTAAATATAAATAGACTTGCATGTATCACTTAGCATAAGGACATATTCTGAGACATGATTTGTTAGGCGTTTTGTCATTTACAAACGTAGGTGCATTAGGTCAACCACTGAATATCACTTTGGGAACCACACTGCCATACTGTTGGCACAAATTTAAAAGCTGCCTCTGGTATAATGATGAATGCAGTCTAAATATAAGCTATTGCAAAATAAATAGTAGCATGCTTTAAAAATAAAGAGTTATAAATAGCATGAGAGAAGATGCACCTAATCTTCAAGAGACTTGAGGTCCCTGGGAGTGAGGAGGTCTGGTAGGATGGGTGTCAGGGGTGGGGACATCCTCTTGGAGACCAAGGGAGGAGTTATGGGATGTGGAACAGTCAGAAGGTGGACTAGGAGGGAGATAAAGTCTGGACTGTATAAAAAGATTAAAGAATAAATAAAAAATAAATACAAAAATACATATACCTTAACACTGATATCAAATATTACAATTAACACACTGTATTCCACTGCATGAAGTATGCTTTGACACAATGAGCAGCAAAATAGGCATGCTACACCAGTGTTGGCATTGTCATAAAACAAGCTGTGATAGCACACAGTCCTACTCTTTGCAACTGAGCTGTAGCAATAGCTGAGACAAGACCATCATTTGTTGGAAACCTGCTTTGACTATGTAGCAAACTTGCCTGAAAACAAACAAACAAACAAACCAAGAATCCTCATGTCAAACGTGAGTAATGGCTTGCTCAATAATGCTATGCTGATAATCACAGCTACCCCAATGTTATGTGGTTGTGAAATTTCAGTGTCATTATCCCTTATTAGGGTACCATTTTCAGAGAATCCTTTATTGACCAAAACATTATTCCAGAGTGTCTGACCATAATTTTATTTGTGTTAATTTAAAATGGTTCATTGTATAATAATGTTATTTAAGTATGCATTTTCTTATGAATCGTTAATTAGTAATTCTGAATTTTTTTTACAGAAGGAACATTTTCTTTTATTTATTTATTTTTTATTAGATATTTTCTTTATTTACATGTAAATTTTTCCTTTCCCAGGTTCCCCTCCAAATAACAAACAAACAAACAAAACCAACAAGAACAAACCCCTTTTGCCTCCTCCCTCCCCATGCCTGCCACCCCACCCTCTCCCACTTATTGGCCCTGGCATTCCCCTACACTGGGGCACAAAACCTTCACAAGGCCGAGGTCCTTTCCTCCTATTGATGATCGAATTTTTAATCCTCTACTATACACATGCTGCCAGAACATTCAGTCCCACCCTGTATAGTCCTTGATTGGTGGTTGGGTCCCTGGGAGCACTGAGGGTACTAGTTAGTAATTGTTGTTCATTCTAAGGGGCTTCCAGAGTGTCTGACCATAATTTTATTTATGTTAATTTAAAATGGTTCATTGTATAATAATGCTATTTAAGTGTGCATTTTCTTATGAATCGTTAATTAGTAATTCTGAAATTTTTGTTTGCTATGAAAAGCATGGTATGTGACATCTATTTTGGGACTTCTTTTTTGGTAAATACTAGCAAAAAATAAACTCAGTCATAGAATTTTCATATTTTAACCAGAGTGTATTTCCAGCTTCCCATTGTCTGGTAACTTTCATCAAAAGAGTAAAGAATTCAGCTTATTTAATTTCTTGTTTAATACTTAGTTATATATTTTTTGCATTCATATGGACATGTTGGAGTCAAAGGTTTGGTGTAAGTGAACATGTCCACATGTGGAGCATCCTTTCTTTTGTTTTCACTGAAAGTCCTTTACCATGTGACTGCACGTTCATACAGATGTCTCATTCTGGTTCCCAGATCTTGGCTTCCCTTGGGGGATAGTTTGTTGTTGTTGTTGTTGTTGTTTTCATTTTTTGTTTTTTTTGAGACAGGGTTTCTCTATATAGCCCTGGCTGTCCTGGAACTCACTCTGTAGACCAGGCTGGCCTCGAACTCAGAAATCCGCCTGCCTCTGCCTCCCAAGTGCTGGCATTAAAGGTGTGTGCCACCACTGCCTGGCCCCTTGTTTAGTTAGCTTATGGATAGTTTATGGATATCTCTATTCATTTTTACCATTCAAATATTAGTGCATATATATGTTCATACAGATTGAATTTTTCACCATGGGATTTTACTTTTCAGATTGCAAATATTTGATAAGCATAGTTTCATACACTTTATTTTATTTTATCATGTTTTGACAATTAAAATATTTTTATATGAACAATAAAATTTACTTATAAATAATAAAGCTGTATATCACAAATGATGGATCATTTGTATGTGAATTGTACACCTTTGTGAAAATTTATGTTAGGGAGTGAGTAGGTGAAATGAAGCAGGAGGAGGAAAAATGTATGTGATAGGGTGTTTCTGGAGGGAGGGAAACTGGGAAAGGGGATAACATTTAAAATGTAAATATGGACGGGCAGTGGTGGTGCACGCCTTTAATCCCAGCACTTGGGAGGCAGAGGCAGGTGGATTTCTGAGTTCAAGGCCAGCCTGGTTTACAGAGTGAGTTCAAGGACAGCCAGGGCTAAACAGAGAAAAAACAAAACAAAAAAATGTGTAAATATGGAAAATATTCAATTAAAAAAAGAATATAGTGGTAGAGAGACGGCTCAGTAGTTAAGAGCACTGACTGCTCTTCCAGAGGTCCTGAGTTCAATTTCCAGGAAACACAGGGTAGCTTGCAACAATTTGTAATGGATTCAGATGCCCTCTTTTGTTACGGCTGAAGACAGTAACCGAGTACTCATATACATAAAATAAAAAAATAAATTTATAAAATAAAAAGAATGTCTTGTATTTCTCTGTGATTTGTACCCTCTGTTGCGTTTAACGAAAAATTTGTTTAAAAGTATTTCATGTGCATTTTCTCATTATTGTAATCATTAGTTTGTAAAATCACAGTGCTCTACATTTTCATTGTTATATGAAATTCACAAATAAATTAAAGTTTTGTATATTGTGAGATAGGGAATCAGTGTATATACTTAAATAAGTCAGAATTGTTTGTTGTTTATACTTTCGCCATTGCAGGACAAAGTTATATTTGGAAAACACTTTTAGGATCTGTTAGTTAATACAAATACTCCTTACAACAAAATCTCCAGTCTTAAATATTAAAGCTTTAAAATGTATCTGTATATAATTTGTATCTCTTGCCATTTTCTTTTCAATACCATGCTGGCTATCCTTGGTCATTTAAACTCCCTATGCATTGGTGAAGACATTAAGCAGATTGTAAAACTGTATTGTTTGTGTTTTCATGAATTCTGATAATCACTTTTTCCCTAAACTGAAGCTTTGGCTATATTTATAGCATATTTGAAGCATTATAGAACTTTAACTTTGAATCAATCATTGATTTATTGTATCTTATGTGTATGTGTTTAATTTATTAAGCTCTACTTATTCAAAAGAATCTTTAATCTTCCTTCTTCTTGAGTTTCTTGTGGCTTGTGGATTGTACTTTGTGTATTCTGATCTTCTGGGCTAATATCCTCTTATCAGAGAGTGCATACCTTGTATTTTCTTTCCTTCTTAAAAAGGGGAACAAAATACCCATGGAAGGCGTTGCAGAGACTAACTATGGTTCAGAGACTGAAGAAAGGACAATCTAGTCTGATATAGCTGTCTCCTGAGAGGCTCTGACAGTACCTAACTAATACAGAAGTAGAAGCTCACAGCCATCCATTGAACTGAGTACAGGGTCCCCAACAAAGAAGCTAGAGAAAGGACCCAAGGAGCTGAAGGGTTTGCAGCCCATTAGGAGGAACAGCAATATGAACTAACTAGTACCCTCAGAGCTCCCAGGGACTAAACCACCAACCAAAGAGTACATATGGTGGGACTAATGGCTCCAAGCAGCATATGTAGCAGAGGATGGCCTAGTTGGTCATCAATGGAAAGAGAGGCCCTTGGCCCTGTGAAGGTTCTATGCCCCAGTATAGGGGAATGCCAGGGCCAGTAAGCAGGAGAGGGTGGCCTGGTGAGCAGGGGAGGAGGGAAGGGAAGGGGAGAGGGAACAGGGGTTTGTTCTTGTTGTTGTTTTTTTGTTTTGTGTTTTTGGGGTTTTTTTTGGAGGGGAAATTGGGAAAGGAGGTATAGTATGACATGTAAACAAAGAAAATATCTAATAAAAAAATTGGAAAAAAATCTTTAAATTTTTAGGTGATTATAAACATTCTGGCTATTAAATGTTTACTATTCTAGGGATCATTCATCTTATATTGAATTATGTTGATTTCTATAAATTGAACTTTTGCAAAATGACCTTATTTTTTCTGGCAATCAATATCATATTGATAATTTTTGTATTTTGGAATTTTATTTTCAATAAAATGTTAACATGAAATACTTAAAATTTTATTTCTTCCTTTCAAATTATTTGATTCCTTCTCTTGTGTTTCATGTAATATCAAATATTGTATTGATTATAGGAGCTTGTGGGCGTTTTTTTATTATTTTCCACTTAGATATTGTATTTTTCATTATTTCAACATTGGTGATACTTTCTCCTGTAGATATGCACATTTATATGTTTATGACAAAGTGTGTGTGGGAAAGAACCTTACACAAATCACTACAATTTACTAAGGAGCAGTAAGAGTGCATAATTTGTCCTCTTTAAAGAAAAGCACATGATTTCGTTTCCTACTAATAATGATCAAGTCTGAAAACATGCAAAAGTAACATTATAAAAACTGCAAAGTTTATATTTATATCTGTATATACTTATATACATGCAGTAACAATTAGTGACAAAATAGGTCCTAAATTTGAAAGAGAGCAAGAAGAGGTATGTGAAAGGATTTAGAGAGAGAAAAGGTAAGGAATAAAGTATGTAATTATAATATAATCTCAAAAATAAAAGGAAAAATGTGAGCAAATAACTATGATAATGAACTTGTTCCGTCCTCTATGTTGTCAACTGGCTTATTATAAATTTTATGTTGGCAACTAGAGTGTATGAGATAAATATTCACAGGCTTCTAAGAAAACAGAAAGCAAGTTCTCAGAATTTTAAACTCTCTTTTTTTATACTGTCTTAGAATCATAGTTCTATAGTACATTCTATACTAAAACTGCAAGAAACATATTATTTAAAAAATATTTTTAAAAACCTGTAGAAATGTAAAACAAATGCAGTAAACATTATCAGAATGAGAACAGACTGAATAATTGCATCTGATTTTCAATGTAGAAAACTGTCAAATAGTGAGCTGATACCATACATCTGTGGGGCTGATATGGCAGTGGCTTCTTCACTAAAATACTTGTGCAAGCCTGAGGGCTTGAGCTTGAATATCCATCATTTCTCCAGAAGGCAGACGTGCAACATGTACATGTAATCTCAAAATGGGAAGAAAATGGCAGGAAATTGTCTGACACTTGCTTGCCAGGAAGTGTAGTTGAATAAGTGAGCTCAAAGCTCAGGCAGAGATCTTGTCTCATAAAATACAGTGGAGACTGGTTCAATAAAGCACCAGATGCTTACTTCAGGCCTCCATTTGTATGCACACATATACATGCATATCTATATACATGTCATTGTACCCCCAGGAATGCATACATGAACAAGCAAATATATTTGACAAGCATGATCAATACCAAGTCAAGCAGAAATTCTGTAGGAATAAAAGTTGTTATTAATGACTAAATATTGAAAATAAAATCTTAATATTTTATTCACAGAGGCATTCTGAAGAAGGTTTGACTGTAAAGAAATAATAACTGAAAATGTGGCAGAAGTAGAAATGTTAATTTGGTGTGACATATATTGATTAATTTAATCTCCATTTAATGTTAATAGGTCAAAATTAATCTCAGGAGAGTAATTTTAACTAAGAATGAGAATAAAAATAATTGGTTATATTTAACTATTAAGTACTTACTCAGTATGGAATTTCACTGGTTTGACATCATTCTGGATATTTTTCTGTCTTGGCATTTTTTACAAATAGAAAACCTGAAGCTCAGTTCTTCTGAAATTTAACAGTAGTTATGTTAATGAAACCTATGATGATTTCATAATAGTGAGCCAGTATGTTCACATAGTTATAAAACTATACAATCTTAAATAAGTAAACATTTTTGGAAAACTGCTTATTTTTCCATGTGAAATGTCTATGATTTATTTGGCATTTTGAAATCATACCCCACAAGTAGGAAAATCTGAAGATATCACTGATTTGTGTCATCTTTAATGTATTTTTTCCTAATATCTTTTTTTATTAGATATTTCCTTTATTTACATGTAAATTTCTCCTTTCCCAGTTTCCCCGCCAAAAATAAACAAACAAACAAACAAAATCAACAAGAACAAACCCCTGTTGCCTCCCCCTCCCCATGCTTGCCACCCCACGCTCTCCCACTTATTGGCCCTGGCATTCCCCTACATTGGGGCACAAAACCTTCACAAGGCCGAGGTCCTTTCCTCCTATTGATGATCAAATTTGCAATCCTCTACTATACACATGCTGCCAAAACATTCAGTCCCACCATGTATATTCCTTAGTTGGTGGTTGGGTCCCTGGGATGTCTGAGGGTACTAGTTAGTTCATATTGTTGTTCGTCCTAAGAGGCTGCAAACCCTTCAGCTCCATAGATCCTTTCTCTGACTCCTTCATTGGGGACTGTGTACTCAGTTCAATGAATGGCTGTGAGCCTCTATATCTCTATTATTCAGGTATTGTCAGAGCATCTCAGGAGATAGCTATATTTAGTCTGGCTTGTCCTTCCTTCAGTCTCTGCTCCAGAGTTAATCTCTGCCAATCCTTCTGTGGGTATTTGGTTCCCCCTGTTAAGAAGGAATGAAATGTCCACCTTTTGGTCTTCTTTTTTCTTAAGTTTCTTCTGGTTTGTGGGTTGTTCTTCCTGTATTCCAAACTTCAGGGCTAATAACCACTTATCAGAGAATGCATACCATGTGTGTTCTTTTGTGATTGGGTTACCTCACTCAGGATGATACTCTCCAGATCCATCCATTTCCCTAAGAATTTCATAAATTCATTGTTTTTAAATGCTGAGTAGTACTCCATTGTGTAGATGTACCACACTTTCTGTATCCGTTCCTCTGTTGAGAGACATCTGGGTTGTTTCCAGTTTCTGGCTACTATAAATATGGCTGCTATGAACATGGTGGAGCATGTGTCTTTATTACATGTTGGAGCATCTTCTGGGTATATGCCCAGGAGTGGTATAGCTGGGTCCTCTGGTAGAACTATGTCTAATTTCCGGAGGAACCGCCACACTGATATCTAGAGTGGTTGTACCAGTTTGCAATCCCACCAGCAATGAAGTAGTGTTCCTCTTTCTCCACAACCTCTCCAGCATCTGCTGTCACCTGAGTCTTTTATCCTAGCCAATCTGACTGGTGTGAGGTGGAATCTCAGAGTTGTTTTGATTTGCATTTCCCTGATGACTAACGATATTGAACATCTCTTTAGGTGCTTCTCAGCCATTTGGTGTTCATCAGTTGAGAATTCTTTGTTTATCTCTGTACCCCATTTTTAATAGGGTTATTTGGTTCTCTGGAGTCTAACTTCTTGAGTTCTTTGTATACATTGGATATTAGCCCTCTATCAGATATAGGGATAGTAAAGATCTTTTCCCAATTTGTTGGTTGCCGTTTTGTCCTATTGACAGTGTCTTTTGCCTTACAGAAGTTTTGCAACTTTATGAGGTCCCATTTGTCAATTCTTGATCTCAGAGCAGAAGCTATTAGCATTCTCTTCAGGAAATTTTCCCCTGTGCCTATTTGCTCGAGGTACTTCCCCACTTTCTTTTCTATTAGTTTCAATACATCTGGTTTGATGTGGAGGTCCCTGATCCACTTGGACTTGAGCTTTGTACAAGGAGAAAGGAATGGATCGATTTGCATTTTTCTACATGCTAACCACCAGTTGAGCCAGCACCATCTGTTGAAAATGCTGTCTTTTTTCCACTGTATGATTTTAGCGCCTTTGTCAAAGAACAAGTCAACATAGGTGCATGGGTTGATTTCTGGGTCTTCAATTCTGTTCCATTGATCTACCTGCCTGTCACTGTACCAATACCATGCAGTTTTTATCACAATTGCTCTGTAATACAGCTTAAGGTCGGGGATTGTGATTCCACCAGAAGTTCCTTTATTGTTGAGAATAGTTTTGGCTATCCTGGGTATTTTGTTATTCCAGATTAATTTGTCAATTGCTCTTTCTAAGTCTGTGAAGAATTGAATTGGAATTTTGATGGGGATTGCATTGAATCTGTAGATTGCCTTCGGTAAGATGGCCATTTTTACTATATTAATCCTTCCAGTCCATGACCATGGGAGATCTTTCCATCTTCTGATATCTTCTTCGATTTCCTTCTTCAGAGACTTGAAGTTCTTGTCAAACAGATCTTTTACTTGCTTAGTTAGAGTTACACCGAGGTATTTTATATTATTTGTAACTATTGTAAAGGGTATTGTTTCCCTAATTTTTTTCTCTACCTGTTTATCTTTTGTGTAGAGGAAGGCCTCTAATTTACTTGAGTTAATTTTATATCCAGCTACTTTGCTGAAGTTGTTCTTCAGGTTTAGGAGCTCTCTGGTGGAATTTTTGGGGTCACTTAAGTATACTATCATATCATCAGCAACTAGTGATAATTTGACTTCTTCCTTTCCAATTCATGTCCCTTTAATCTCCTTTTGTTGCCTAATTGCTCTGGCTAGAACTTCAAGTACAATATTGAATAGGTAGGGAGAGAGTGTGCAGCCTTGTCTAGTCCCTGATTTTAGTGGGATTGCTTCAAGTTTCTCTCCATTTAGTTTGATATTGGCTACTGGTTTCCTGTATATTGCTTTTACTATGTTCAAGTATGGGCCTTTAATTCCTGATCTGTCCAAGACTTTTATCATGAAGGGATGTTGGATTTTCCCAAATGCTTTCTCCACATCTAGTGAGATGATCATATGTTTTTTTTTCTTTGAGTTTGTTTATGTAGTGAATTACGTT
>JADRCD010223166.1:0-22880 GCA_019843815.1 Montemys delectorum
TGTGTGTGTGTGTGTGGAGGGGGAGAGGACATAGGAATGGGGTTTCTGTAGCCAAGGATAGCCTCTGAACTTGGCTGTGTAGCCAAGGATGGGTTTGAACTACTTGACCTTCTTGTCTCTACCTTCTGAGTTTGAATTACAATATGACAGCACTCCTGGCTTGTATGGATCTGGGAATCAAACCCAGGAATGTAGCACTTTATTTGTGCTAATCAGGCATCCTACCAGCTGAACTGTAGCTCCAGCTCTGCATCCATCAGTTAAACTTTGAGTGACAGTGGGTTTCTCTAGATAAGAATCCACATGACTCACCAAGGGCACAGTGTGGTGGCTCCCTACCCCCTTCTAGGAATGAGCCCAAGAACCTCACGCATGTTGGGCAAGTACTCTCCCCCCAAGTGGTATCCCTAGCTCTTGATATTTATTTACTTATTTAGAGACAGCCCAGGCTGTCCTCAAACCTACAACCCTCTGCCTCAGCTTTCTGAGTACTTGTGTTATATACACCCACGTCACTGCACCCTGGTTCTCCATCTTTAACCTGCATCAGGGTCCCTTCTCCAGAGTCAGGAGGGCTGGGCGGGTCCTGAGAACTTGCATGTCAAACAGGTTCTTAGGCACTAAGAATGCTGGCAGCCTGGGGAACACTCTGTGAGAACCTTGACAGAGGAATCACTGGCTTTTAAACCCGACCATACATTAGAACAACCCTGAAGCTGCTGCTTCAGTTAGGAATAGAATGGCAACACTGGGGCAGGTTTTCGTAGTTGCTTGGGTTCAAATTCTGGGCTATAATACATAGATTTCAGGGCATTATTTGCTTGACTAAGGCTCAGTTTCCTCTTTGAAAAGAGTGGAAATACCGCCCACCTCATAGATTTCTTCTGAGAATTAATAGTGTGCATATAGCTCCTAAAACAGTGCTCACCCATTGGTCCCGTGTTAGAAACCCTCCACAACTCTCAGCTAAGTGAGGATGAGAGGGAAGGACTCGGAGCTTGCTGTGTGACAGGGTCCTTGGCAGAGCACACTTTATCATCATTCACCCTGTAACTCACTTAGAGGTTCATCAAATATCTTAAATGCCTTTGCAATCAGATTCATTCCTAATCATCTGGACACTCAGTTATCAAGAGAAGCTGGATGAACTCTGTCTGAACTGTCATCAATGAAATGTGGGGGAAATTCCATTTCTTTCATGTATGTGCTGTGACCTGCCCCCCACCCCAGGGAGGGGGGAACTTCAGTACAAAAATAGGTGTGGCTTCCTGGGAGAAGGCCTTCTCAGATCCGGGCATTGCAAAGACTACCTCAGGAAAGGCAGCTGGTGCTGGTGAGTCACCCTGATCCTGCTTTCCTGACCACGGAGCTAAAAGCCCAAGAGTGCTGCCTTGACTCACACTGGAAGGATTTGCAGTAATCAGCATGGTATTTGTGTAGGAACTGAAACAGCCAAGCAGTACAGACGTCCTCTGCAGGGCTTGTAACATGAAGCTCATTCCTAGCGCTCTCTTTCAGGGAAGCAGGGTGACCCAGACTTCAGCTCATTGGAATCACTTGGAGTCCTGCAGGTCTTGTTCTACCTCACTGGCACGCATTAGAATTCCCAGGTGGGGGTCTATTTCAACAGAACCCAGTGACATCGGTGTCATTTGTTGAGCTTAAAATTTGAGTGGCAGTGGGTTTTTTTAGACAAGAATCCACATGACTCACCAAGGGCACAGTGTCAAATTAATAGTGTGGAAGAGCTGGAAGGGGCAGCAGAAGACGCTGGGGGCTAGAGAGCTGTCATGCCCACACAGGGGTCAAGGCAGAGGTTGGCAGACCATACCCAAAGGGCAATATCCAGCCACTGTCCATTCCTTGGGTTTTATTTTTTATTGAATAATTTTTTTTGTAGCATTCAAGATTGGACCTATGGCCACATACATGTGAAACAAGTCCTCCACCCTCGAGCAACAGCTCCAGTGCTCCTTTTACCTTCTTATTTTGAGTCAAAGTCTCACTAAGTTGTCCACACTGGCCTTGAACTTGTGACCCTCCTGCTTTAGTTTCTGTAGTAGTTGGGATTACAGGCCTGTCCTATTCAACCTGACTACAAACAAAGTTGTTTTTTTTTTTCATGTGTTTATGTGTCTCTCTCTCTCTCTCTCTCTCTCTCTCTCTCTCTCTCTCTCTCTCTCTCTCTCTCTCTGTGTGTGTGTGTGTGTGTGTGTGTATTCCAAATAAAATTTTACTGGAACGTAGCCACACCTATTTAGCATATTGTCTGCAGCCGCTTTTGTTATATAGCATGGAATTGGTTTGAAAGAGCCTTCATGGCCTACAAAAGCAACAATATTTACTATCTCATCCATTCCAATCAAAGAGTTTGCTAGTTATAGACATGACCTCAGATGTGGACAAGCTTGGAGCTGAAACTAAGACCATCAAAAGTTATAAACTCCTAATTTTAAAAATGAATCTCTGAAGAAGAGAGGAGTCAGCAACCAGCACCAAGTAGAGCATCCAGGCCCTCAAGCATAGCAATTTGTGTTTGTGAAGTAAGTATGTTTACAATGATTATACAGATTCTAGAACAAAATATAGCTCACATTGGAAGGACAAGACAGTATGAAAAACAGTGGAAATTCAGATTTGAAAAATAACTAAGTGTGCCGATCATAGAGGAAACTACTTGAGTGAATGGGCAAGGATGGCTCTGTGGTGGAGTGCTTGCCCAGCCTGCGTGAGGTCATAGGTCCAACCCCGGCATTGTACACACAAGTGAGAGAAAAATATTTAAAAGAAAAATGCATAGACACAAAAACCAGAACAGAGGCAGTGCCCCTTGAGTTTCAGTGTACATCAGCAGTAACAGGGAGTCTGTTAAAGCCCAGCTTCCTGGGCCCACCCTCTGTTGTATGCTGACTTCACAGGCTTGGCTGGGAACAAAGATTGCTGATGTCCGTGGATCACATCTCTGATATGTGCTAACCAACAGATAGACACAGCTGGAGGAGCAGTTAGTGCGAGTCAGGTCTTCAAGAGAGAGTGAAGCTGAGAGCTAGGTAGAGGAAGAGCAGCTGAGAAACGACAAGATGAGATGGCCAAGTGTCAGTGTATTAGGGATTGCACCATGGCAGTAGAAGGAATGATGGAGAAGCCAGATTTGTAAAGGGCACTGAAAGATGAACCCGGAGTAAGCTGGATAAAGGCAAGGCCATCCAAAATGCTTCATGGCAAAGCCATGGGACACACAATCCTCAAAGCTGCCCTGCAGCATGTTCCCTACAAAGAAAAAGCCAGAGAGCAATTATAGACTTCTCATCAGCCACAGTAAATGCCCTAGACAGCGAGTGTAGTGTCTGCTGATCAAGGAGAAAAACAACACGGAACCTAGAATTACATGCCCACTCACCCATCACTCAAGAGCTATAAATACTCCCTTCCCAAATGCCCCTCCTGAAAGAAGTCCTGAGAGATGTGTTTAAATAAAGGGAAATGAACCCATGGGGAAGGAGGCGCAGGGAAGTCATGTAGACCAAGCTTGGAGAAGGTATAAGGGCCCGAGAAAGAGCAGCATGCCAAAACGTCAGGTGGTGCTTAGAATCAAAGCCATCAAAAGTCCCGAGTCACGTGGGAGGAGACTTTTATGATCCGATTTACTTTTAGTTAATTTATTACATTACAGCAACTTTAAAAAAGATTTTATTTATTATTTTATACATGAGTGCTCTATTTGTATATAGAGCCTGCAGGCCAAAAGAGGGCACCAGATCCCATTATAGATGGTCGGGATCTACCACATCTACCATATGGTTGCTGGGAATTGAACTCAGGACCTTTGCCAGAGCAGCCATCTCTCCATCTCCCAGTAAGACAGCTTTTCAAGGCTGGATGCAGTGGTGCGTGCCTTCAATCTCAGATCTTGGGGGAGGAAACAGGTGGGCCTGTGTGAGTTCAAGGTTAGCCTGGTCTACATAGTAAGTTAAATACCTGTTTGGGGCGGGCAGGGCAGAGATTTTGTTATTGTTGTTCAGTTTGGACTGTGTAACCCAGGCTGGCTTCTTCACATTTAGGCATCTCCTGCCTCAGCTTCCCAAATGCTGGGACTGCAGGTATGTGCCACCATACTGGGCATATAGCAACATGATGTTACACACATGTAATTCCACATGTGGAAGTCTCAGGCTGGGGTGGGAGGTATAGTGTGAGGCTAGTCTGGGCTGCATAGTGAGACCCAGTGACAAAATAGCAATGACAACAACAAAAACCCAAATGAAAACCCAACCAACCAATAAAATGAAGAATAGAATGTGAAGTAAGTGAGTGGAAAGAAACAATCGGAGAACAGAAACTGGATGTTCCAGAACTCAGGAAGGAAGAGGTATATATAAAAGCATGAAAATTCCAAATAAAACCAGGCAAGAGACCGTAATTAATTTACATGGAACGGCTTGTCCCATGGTTTCCAGACTGGGTCACAAAAGGATAGCCTCAATGCCAGAGGTTCGGAAGATACAAAATGACCCACAAAGAGGGAAGCAAAGAGTTGAGAAGAGCTATATCATATAATCGCTAATCCATAAAAGGCGACCTCTCTGCTATCCAGGAACCAAGCCATGCACCTTCCTCATTGGTACCCATGACAGGGTTGGCTCAGCAGAAAGCCTTCAGTAAGGCTCTGGGGCATCTCAGTTGTGGTCAGTTAGTGCCAAGGAACGGAGATGCAGGAGGCCCTGGGGTATGGCTGTGGCCCAGCCTATCCTCCAGAGGCTGCTTCCCCCACTGTGCCAGCTCCTGGGAACCATCTCCTGCTTTGTTTCCCCATCCTCTTCTCCTCCCAGCTTGTGCCCCTTGGGTGCCACTGACATCCTCAGAGTGCCTCCCTACTTCTTTTCACCTCTCATGGAAGGGACCTCCTTCCCTGCAGAAGAGCAGCAGGGTGACATCTCCAGGCCTCTGGGCGCTTTGCTGTGTTTTTGGCTTTTTTTTTTTTCACCTCACATTTTCCCCAGGTTGTGACGTAGTGGTAGCATGGTTACCTGAAGCATCCATCCATTGTAAGCTGTGTATAGATAACTAGTCCAAGAAACAAAACCCAGCAGAGTGGACAGATACAGGTCAGGGGCCAAAGACATCAATCTATTTAGGCTTTTGGGTAACAGTGTTCTGTCCTCAGAAGGCCCCAGCCTTGGGTGTAGTTACTGGTTCCAGCTTCACTCCCACCTGGTCTGAGTTCTCAATGAATCAAGTGATTTGCTCCAGCAAAAAGGAAAAAATAAAAATTAATTTTAAAAAAAGGTGATCGACCACTTTAAACACATGGGGATAAAGACACCCTTAGCAATAAAGGAATACGTGCTATTTTCTATTCATTAGATGTTTTTGTGCATGTACATGTATGTGTAGTGTGTGTATGTGTACATGTTCATGTGAGTGTGTGTGTAGGCCAGAGGTCAGTATTTAGCCTTTTCCTCCATTGCTGTACACCTTATTTTTTCATCATACAATCTTTGTTGTTGTTGTTGTTGGTTTTTCAAGACAGGGTTTCTCTGTGTAGCTTGGCCGTCCTGGAACTCACTCTGTAGACCAGGCTGGCCTCAAACTCAGAAATCCACCTGCCTCTGCCTCCGAAGTGCTGGGATTAAAGGTGTGTGCCACCACTGCCAGGCTCATCATACAACTTTTAAAATGAAGGATTATTATTCCTAATACTGTTGACTCATTAAGCACATTCAATATACACACGTCAAGAATCAGCTAGAATCTTTTCTGTCCTATAGAAAAGTACCAGGCCTTGACTCAAGATTTATTTTATTTATTTTTTATGCATATGAGTACACTGTAGCTGTACAGATGGCCGAGAGCTATCGTGTGTGGTTGCAGGGAATTGAACTCAGGACCTCTGCTGGCCCCGCTTGCTCCACCCCTGCTCACTCTGGTGTAATTCACTGTAGCTGTCTTCAAACGCACCAGAAGAGGGCGTCAGATCTCATTACGGGTGATTGTGAGCCACCATGTGGTTGCTGGGATCCGAACTCAGGACCTTCGGAAGAGCAGTCAGTGCTCTTACCCGCTGAGGCATCTCTCCAGCCCACTTTATTTCTTAAGACAAAGTCTCCCACTGAGCCTTGAGAGTTCCCAGTTGTCTAGCTGGCTGGCTAGAAGGCTCCAGGGAGGCATCTCTCTCCAGCACCACTGCCTTCCAGTGCTGGGTACAGCCATGTGTCACCATGCCTGACATTACATGAGGCTGGGAATCCAAATTCAGGCCCTTATCCTTACCCTCTCGCTACTTTACCAAGTGAGACATATCTCCCTGCTACCTTGTTAGATTTTTAAAATGGCATTCACACCCACTGGCTAAGCTGGTTGTTCATAGATGTGCCAGCACCCACCATTGACAATGCTGCTCCAGAGCAGGGTTCTAGTTTAAGCAACTCTGAGACAATTCTGTGGTGCAGGTGAATGTCAGTGACCACTAAATGCCAGTGACTTCTACAACAAGAAGCCAGCTTTGCTCTGATCTGGTTTTGCCAGAGATCTGGAAAGACCTCTCTAAGCTTCCTACAAAGAGAAAGTGGAACTTGCTAGTTATGAGTTCTGGGACTTTTATTAGACAGCGGGAAGAAGTTTTGCAAGCATCTTCCCACCCACCCCCTCTCCTACACGTGCAAATTGACCTTTCTTGAATGTAAAGTCCACTCAAATAATCATTAGGATGTCAGGCCATGGCAAACACATCAGAAGAACCTTCTGGGAGACGTCACATGCCAAATCTAGGGTTGGCACTTGTGAGTATCTCTGAAGGAGCCATCCATTCCCTTACTTCTCCAGCATCCTTTCAGTATCTGTAATGGATTAAGCACTTTCCTTCAAGGCAGTTAGCTAGGAAAGCTCTAGGGAATAAGCCAGGGCAGCTGTTGCTATGTGATTGTCTGTTTTGCCAAGAAAAAAAGGCAAACAAGTGAGCTAAGAGCACTTGGGCAGTAGAGATTGTGAAGGTGACTGCGGTCCCAGCAGCCAGTGCTTTCCTCCCCCACCCTACGCAAGCCTAGAACCTCTGCACCAGCTGGCCAGGGCCCAGAGTTGTGAAATTACAGAATCACGTATGTGTTCAGCGCTTGCTAAACTCCTGGGAGGAGACCACACTTCTGAGTCACTGGCTCCTCTGCCTCTTCATTTTCAACAGCCAAGGCAATTGGAGGATTCATCATAGCAAATGAATCCACCCTTTCCTTTACTATTTGATTTTAAGAACAATTAACACAAAGATAACTTATGTAGACAGGTTTTTGTTAGCATTTTAGGTGTTGGTTTTGTGCCAACTCCATTTTACAGATTAGGAAATTGAGGCTCTGAGGGCATGAGCAACTTACTGAAGGTTGTGCAGAGCTGAGATTCAGTCTCGGGGTGTCAGTTTGGGGTTTTCTTTCCTTCCCCGCTCCTCCCCTCCCTTTCCCATTGTTTGTATATATGTGACTGTGTGTCTGTCCCTGGGGTGGAGGAAGGGCATGCACTTGTCTCTTTGTTCACATGGTGCCACCCTTTGCTTTCCTCTCGTTTGAAACAGAACTCTTTGTCATTTGCGGCTGTGTGCACGAGGGTCTGGCATGCCAACTTCCAAGGACCCTGCTGGGGCTGCCTCCTACCTTGTAGGAGTCCTGAGGTTATAGGTGGGTGGTACTGTGCCAAGTCTTACATGGGTTCTGAAGATTTAAACTCAGGTCCTCATGTTTGCGTGGCACGTGCTTTACCCACAGAGTTCTCTTCACAGCCGAGAGCTGGCTTTCTCAACTAATATGGTTTTTCTGAATTGCCTTTCATCAGAATCTTACATAATTGGAAGAATTAGATAGTTTCAGGTACATTAAAAAAAAAAAAAAAAAAAAAGACAGACAGCCACTTAGCATGAATGCTCAATAGTTGAGCACTTGCCTGGCATGTGCAAAGCCCTGGGTTTGATCCCTAATAAGGTAAAGTAAATAACTATCAGTAAGTCAGAACAAATAAAAATTGATGCCCTGCCAGGCGTACATGCCTTTAGTCCCAGCACTCAAGAGGCAGAGACAGGCAGATCTCTATGAGTTAGAGGCCAACCTGGTCTACAAACTGAGTTCCAGGATAGCCAGGGCTGTTAGGAACCTGTGTCTTGAAAATCCAAAATTAATTAATTAAAAATAAGAATTGACACTGGAATCAAGAGGCTTCTGTTTTACTTGTGAACCAAACTCAAGTCTATAACATTGGTCATATTCCTGTGCTGGAATGTTCTTGTTCAGCTGGCTCTCCTCGGTGACTTCAAAAACAAAGTGGTGGGAAGTGGGGGTAGTTTGGTGCGGTGCGGGGGGGGGGGGGACAGGGGGGAAGGGAAACTGCTGCGTGTTGACACCATGCTGCACTCTGGTATTTGCTGATGGGCACAACTCCTGCCATCTGAAGCGCTTTCCCAATTGTGACAATAGTCAGTGGGATTAGCCCAGTTCAATGGATGCCTGTCCTCCCCAGCTCACAAAGGCCTTCTCTAGTGCTCCAGGATCACCTGGCAACAAGAGCCTCGCCAACAAGGCTGCTGCTGCAGCAACAGCATTCTGCCAAGGTCAGTGGTGCCCAGGGCAAAATGAAGAAAGTCAAGGAAAAGGGCTTCTGGCCCAACAGAGGAGCCCACACTGTACTGTCTGCAGAGTCCTCGGGATGAACACAGCCTTAGATGGATGGGTAAACAGGTGTTTTTGTTTGTGATGTAGGTCACAGTCAAACAGCTATAGGGAAGTGGATATTTAAGCAAAACTGTGGTGTGGCAGGTCTTCACAGAACTCTAGTCACAATAGTAAAAGGTGGCAATAACTCCAATGTCCATGAAGAGACAAATGGGTAATCATATTAGCTATACAGTGGGATGTTAAGTAGCATGGAAACTGGGGTAAATCATAAAGCCCTGTATGAGTGAAAGATTCTGGACACTAAGAGCCCATGGGCAAATGCTTTCATTTATGTGAACTATCCCGAATAAGGAAATCCACAGACACTCTGGAATCTAAAGCAGATTAGTGGCCAGAGTGGGAAGAAGAGAGAATTGGGAGGTCCTGATTAATGGCTACAGAATTTCCTTTTGAGGTGATAAGAGTGTTCTTGAAGTGGATGAGTGGACATGGCTGCACAATGTTCTGAATGTACTCAGCACCACGGAAGTATACTTTAAATGGTTAAAATGTAGTGTTTATGTTGTGTGTGTGTGTGTGTGTTTTACCACAATTAAGTAAAAAGACAACCATCAGGACTATTGGTAACTCACAGACATTCCCAAGAGAGACAATGACAACCCACTTCCAAGAGATAACAGGTGGGAGAGGAGGCAGAAAATGGGGAAGAATAGTTCTAAGCAGGGAGGGATCTGAAGGACAAGCCTGACTCAGCCCAGTCCTTTCAGGAACTGTTTGTGCCCTGGGGGGAAGCCGATGTGTGGGCAGCCTTTTAAGGCTGTTCCCAGCAGGAAGTCTCACGATCCAATTGTAGCGTGGTAAAGGAGATGGACCCCTACTTAGAGGCCTCCACAAGATGGCTCTTTGTCTAGGGTTAGGGAACTGCTCCCCCACAGCACAGCTGTCTTCTGAGCTGCCTTCACGTGTTTCTTGTAAGCACCTGAGGCTCCCCTGCAGCTTCTACTTGCCCTGGTTCTGCCTCATCTCACCTCTTCCTGTCCAGTGGATCAGCAAGTCAAGGTTATGGGTTCTAAAAGATGAGAAAAACAAGCAGACTGCACCTTGGGCATCTGGGAGCCCTGGAAAGATAAGTGTAGTAGGTACTATGTGGGGAGACCACTGACCTTGGCATCTAGTGTGTGCCTCCCCCAGTTCCACATACTAATCCCAACACAAAGGACTCTCCTCCAGAGTATAAAGCTATGGCCTCATTTTAATGAGCCTTTAATGATCATGAAAGGGAACCCACAAAGTGGTCATCCTTAATCGTTAATCCTAAGCACTGCGTAAATGTTACCATGGCAACCTCCTCCACTATTGCTATTGTGGTGGTTCCTCACCTATAGGTCTTCAGCAACTTTAACTTCTCTTTCAAAATAAACTTGATATCATAGTTAAGCACTTAGGCTTGGAGTCAGCTTATTGCCAAGCAGTCTGTCCAGCAGGAGGGCAATGGAAAGGTGTCTGGGGATGGAGAAGGGGGTAAGAGGCTGTGGTTAAGAGTCTCCTTGGGTTTTATTGTTATATGTAAGTACAATGTAGCTGTCTTCAGACACACCAGAAGAGGGAGTCAGATCTCATTACAGATGGTTGTGAGCCACCATGTGGTTGCTGGGATTTGAACTCCTGACCTTCAGAAGAGCAAGCAGTTGGTGCTCTTACACCCTGAGCCATCTCACCAGCCCTCTCCTTGGGTTTTAATAGTTGAATAATATTCTATTGTGTAGATATATCACATTTTTCTTAATCTAATCTTCAGCTCAGGGACATCTAGGTTGTCTCCAATTTCTGGCTATTACGAATAAAGCTGCTTTGAACACAGTTGGGCAGGTGCCCCTGTGGTACAGTGGGGCATCCTTTGGGCATATGCGCAGGAGTGGTAGAGCTGGGTCTTGAGGTAGAACTCTTCCAGTTTTCAGAGAAACTGCCAAATTGATTTCCAAAGTGGTTGTACAAATTTGCACTCCCACCAGCAATAGAGGAGTGTTCCCATTTTATCACATCCTTCCCAGCATGTGCTGTCACTTGAGTTTTTGATCTTAGCCATTCTGACAAGTGTAAGGTGGAATCTCAGGGTCCTTTTGATTTGCATTTTCCTGATGATTAAGGACACTGAACATTTCTTAAAGTGTTTCTTCGATGTTTGAGATTCCTCTCTTTTAGAATTCTCAGTTTAGCTCTGTACCTCATTTTTTAATTGGGTTATTTGGGTTGTTGGTGTCTAACTTCTTGAGTTCTTTATAAGTTTTGGTTAAGGTAGCCCTCTGTCAGATGTAGGGTTGGTGAAGATCCTTTCCCCTTCTGTAGGCTGCCGTGTTGTCCGACTGATGGTGTCCTTTCCCTTACAGAAGCAGCTTGTCAGTTTCATGAGGTCCCATGAATCAATTGTTGATCTTAGAACCTGAGCCATCGGGTGGTGGTGGCGCACGCCTTTAATCCCAGCACTTGGGAGGCAGAGGCAGGTGGATTTCTGAGTTCGAGGCCGGCCTGGTCTACAGAGTGAATTCCAGCCAGAGCTATACATAGAAATCCTGTCTCAAAAAAAAAAAAAAAAGAACCTGAGCCATTGGTGTTCTGGAAGGTGTCTTCTGTGCTGATGCGTTCAAGGCTATCCCCCACTTCCTATTTTATTAGATTTAGTGTACTTGGTTGTGTGTCGAGGGACTTTGATCTTCTTGGTACGCTGGTTGTACTTTTTTCCACTTGGACTTGAGTTTTTTGCAAGGTGATAAACATGGATCTATTTGTATTCTTCTACATGCAGACATCCAGTTAGACCAGCACTGTTTGGTCAAGATGCTTTCTTTTTTCCATTGTATGGTGCTGTCATCTTTGTCAAAAAGCAAGTGTCCATATGGTATGTGGGTTTATATTTCAGGTCTTTGATTCAATGCCATCGATCAACCTGTCTGTTCCTGTACCAATATCTTGCAGTTATGCTTGCAGACAGGAGCTCAGCATGGCTGTGCTCTGAGAGGTTCTACCCAGCAGCATTCAGAAAGATGCAGAGACCCACAACCAAATATTGGATGGAGCCTGGGGACTCTTGTGGAAGAGTTCGGGGGAGAATTGAGGGCCCTGGAGGGGATAGGAAATCCACGTGAAGACCAACAGAGTCAACTAACCTAGACCCTTGGGGGCTCTCAGAGACTGAACTACCAACCAGAGAGCATCCACGGACTGGAACTAGTCTTCCCTGAATATATGTGGCAGACATGCAGCTCAGTCTTCATATGGGTCCTGAACAACTTAGAGCCAGAGCTATCACTAAAGCTGTTGCCTGTTTGTGGAATCCTTTCCCCTAACTCAGCTGTCTTGTCTGGCCTCAGTGGGAGAAGAAGCACCTAGCCCTGAGAGACTTGATATGCCAGGGTGGAGGGATATCCAGGGGGACCTCCACTCTCTCAGAGAGAAGGCGGGCAGGTGGGAGGAGGGACTGTCGGCTAGGGGACAGTGATCAGGATCTAAAGTAAATAAATAATTTATATGATATAATAAAATGATAAAGATATATGAAAAAGAGTCTACTTGATGATACAGCAGTGCATCATGCGTCCACACTTCTGCACAGGCACCCATCCCCGGAATACTATCTGCTCTCTTTTCAGCTTAGTTCTCTCATCTTTAGAATGAGTCTAATCATTCCCATCTCAATAGAATGAGTCACAGGGTCTCTTAGATCCACACACTGGACTCAAATTCTCCGTGTAGTTGGAAGGTGACTTTGAATTTCTGATCCCCCTGCCTCTACCTCCTGCGTGCCAGGATTCCAGGAATCTGCCACCACATCTCTCGTTAATCAGGTATTGGGGTGGAGCCAGGGCTTTGCTGGTTACAGCTCAATAGAAGATAGAGCACTTAAGTAAATATAGGTATAGATAGATTAGATATAGATGTAGATGTAGCTATAGATATAGATATAGCAGATGTAGAAGGAAGAAGATACTCAGTCCAGGGCTATAAATTGTATAAAATCAGAGCTGGGAGAGAGTCTTGTTCTAGAACTCATTCTGGCCTTGAAGTTACAGTCTTCCCTGCCTCAGCCTCCCAGAGTGCTGGGATTATAGATATATACTGCCAAGTCTGCCTATCGTAAATAATTTTGATATTAATTACATGTTGAAATGACAAGATTTTGGATATTAATGAGTGGATATAATTAATGGATATTAATGATACTAATTAACTATTAAGATTAAATAAAATATATTATCTAAAACCTCATCTGCTTCTTTTTTTTTCAAATGAGATGGAGAAAATTTTAAATTAGATGATATATTTTTTTATGGGACGGCACAAATCTAGAATGTTCTCAACATAGCATTAGTATGGCAAATCCTCACGAACTCATTTATTCTCGAGTGTGAAATGAGCAGTTTGGAGTGTGGATAATTCACTAAGAACTAATTTCTGAGACTCAAAAATACATCAAAACAGATGGGGCGTAGCTCAGTGGTAGAACACTGGCCTAGCATGCACCAGGCCCTGAGTTTGAGCCCAGTGCTACAAGAAAGAATTTTACACACTTACAGTGCATCCAGTTGATTGGGAGGGCGTGTGAAAGTACAGGGAAAGGGGACCAGCTAAGCTCTGTGGCTTTTACAGGTTCGCTGTGACCCTGAGATTCAGGAGCTGCGGCAGTGGCAGAAGAAGCTGCGTGAGGACAAGCACATCCGCCAGCGTGTGAAGATCTTCTGGGCCAAACAGGAGCAGAAAAGTGAGTGGCAGGCTCCACAGCTCACATTGTGTAGGAAAACGTTGGTCCTTCACCTGAGCTCAAAAAGGACACCCTCAGAAGTCTGCAGAACTTGTTTGTGTGTGATGTGTGAGCGTGTGTGTGTGTGTGTGTGTGTGTGTCTGTGTGTGTGTGTGTGTATGTGTGTGTCTGTGTGTCTGTGTCTGTGAGAGTGTGTATGTGTGTCTGTGAGTATGTATGTGTGTATGCACTTGTGCTCCTGTGAGTGTACATATGCCTCTGAGTGTGAGTGGGTGTGGGTGCATGTGTGTGTGTGTGTGTGAATGTGTGTGTACACATGTGTGTGCCTGTGTGTTCTGCTTGGCAACTAGAGCCTACAGAATGTAATTTTCATGGGCATTTCTCTTCCTTTAGGACAACTTCTATGTCACCTTGTATCTAAGGGTTTTTATTTTCTAGCTATGAGACTCCAAGAACAAGCTGTGATTTGGGGAACTATGTTAATGGTAACGTACTCTCCCCAACTCCATGTGTATGTCTGAACTTCAGTAGGTTCACTTCCATCTTCCTTTTTGTCATGAGCAGTTTGTGTGTGTATTTGGCTGGGCTGGGGAATGCTCAGATAGCTGGTGAATGCTGTTAGCTGTGAGGGTGTTCCTGGAAGTTAGATGTGAGCATGAACTGTGGGCTGAACACATGGATGGCCTCTCCACTGGTGAAGGCCTGAAGAGGATAAAGGGTGAGGAAGGTTGAATTAACTGTCTGTTTACCCAGAACACTGGTATCCTCTTGCCTTGAGGCTCCTGGTCCTCTGGCCTCAGTTATGAGCTCGCAAGCTCTCAAACTTCTGATTTACCTCACCACATGTGTGGGCATGTTACCACACATGCTTATACCCCCTACACTCCTCCCCATCTTGCAAATGGCAGACGGTGGGGCATCTGTGAGCCTGTATTTTGTATTACTAAACCCCCTTGTTTATCTATGTGTATATTTTTGTATTGGAAAAAGAACATAGCAGAATGAATATCAATCATGGTGGGATTTCTGGTTTCCTTCCTTTTTTTGGCATTTGTTTTTCTGTTTTTCCTACTGCGGATATATGGTAAGTTAAAGTTTAAAAGTAAAAGAGAATTAGGGAGAGGTGCTAGAGAGTTGGTCCAGTCAGTGAAGTACCTGCCCACATACGCATGGGGACCTGAGTGGGATCCTCAGTACCCCAGTAGAAAGCTAGGAGCAGCCGTGTAAGGCTGAAAGCCCAGTGCTGCCGTGTGGGACAGCAGACTCTCTGCAGCTTGCTGATGGGATAGTCTAGCCAAATTGGTGAACTGTGGGCTCAGCAAGACTGTCTCAATATGGTAAATGAGTGGTTGAGGAAGATACCCAGCATTTACATCTAGCCTCCACATGCTATGAACTTGTGTACATATCCGTGGTAACACATGTAACATACACATATACACACAAACATATGCACAATAAATAAAGAAGAGGGAAGGAAGGGGGAAAGGAAGGAAGGAAGAGAGGGAGGGGCGGAGGGAGGGAGGGGAGGGCTTCAGTAATTACCCTCCTGTTGGGCTGGCTCAGCCCGACTGCCATTTCAGTTAAGTTCAGAACTGGGACACAGTCAGGGCTGTAATCAGTTTAAAGGTCACAGGAAGCACAGTGCACCTATTTATTGCTGCTCTGTATTCTCCGGAGTTGATCGCTGCTCTTTGATTGATGGGCTTGGCTTTGCAGTGGAGCAGGAAAAATAGAGTGGACTGAGTGCCTGGGAGAGCAGAGTAGAATCTGCTGCCCCAGCTGCCTGCTGTGTGCCCTTGTCACCTATTGCAAGGCAGGGTCTTCAGTAAATATCCTAATATGCTGCAGTGCTCAACTGCACTGCATGCTGAGACCCTGAAATGGCCCTTGAGAAAAATTAAAGTACAACAAAGTCCATGGCCAGTTGGAAGGCAAAACAGTAGTAACGACAGAGCTGTTCAGGACTCTAGCTACCACCTCCATCCATGAGGCTGTGACCTGGTTGACTTGCCTGGGCCTCAGTTTTCTCATTCAGAGTGGGACCAGTCACATAGAGCTGTTAAAGGGTCCTGGCACATAGTGTCTATGGGAGTTTCACACTGTTGCCATAGTAGTGTCAAGATAGCCGTGTGGTTTTGAGTGACTTGGTGTTTGTTTCCTTTGACTGACAGACCTTAAACTCTGTGCATTCCAGGTGGGGCTGTCGTTATCTTCTCCACTGTGTTGCCCAAAGCATCACAGGGATCAGTGGTCTACACATATGTATTTGAGGCATGAAGCTCTTGGGTTTCACTTCACAGTACAAGACGTTAAGGCCAGAAAGATCTAAGGCTTTTCCCACGGGACCAGTGAGATGGCTCTGTTGGTAAAGGATTTGCCAAGCAGGCAAGAGGATCTGGATTTGCTCCCCAATACTCACATAAAAGTCAGGGGAGATGGTACAATCTGTAAACCCAGCTCTGCAGAGGCTGAGATAGGACAAGCCCTGGGGCTTGCTGGCCATCTGTTCTCTACCATCAGTGAGTTGGAAGTTCAGTGAGAAACCTTAAGGTGGAAAGTGATTGAGAAAGACACCTAGTGTTGGCCTCTGGCCCTCACATGCATAAACACACATGTGCGTGTCCACTTTCAACATGTGTGAACAGATGTGAGCTTGAATCCCCCATCAGTCTTCATTTTCTCATGCTCTACTGCTTCCTCAGGGATTGATGCACAGACAAGCTCCCCTCTCTGTTTTCTTTTGTGGGGCTGTAGCTGGAATGCAGAGTCCATGCTAGGCAGGTGGACACTCTCCCACTGAGCTGGACCCAGCTCTATGAGCTGCTCTCCTGGATTTTATCTTCAGACTCAAACTTCTCAGACATTGTCTTCAACATGATATATGGCACATCTAGTTTCCTGTTATCAGGCTATCAGAATTCTTGCTGTCTGGGTTTGTGTCCGTGGAGGTGTCTGGGTTGGGACTGAATGAAAAGGAGCAGCATGCAGCCTGGTATTCCCTGAGTTACCCAGAACTTCTTGCTCCCTTCAGCAATCACCAAGAAAATTATTTTATGAAGGGTCAGAAAATAAGGATTCACTAGCCAAGGTAACACAATTGTCATGCTTTAAAGACCTCCTGCGTGGCGTCATTTGTTAAGCACAAGTACGTTGTCCTTTAGATTTGCAAAACAAACAAACAAACAAACAAACAGTGGAGTCATGGCAGGTGACAAAAGTTTTGGCTTCATGTAGAAGTTTCTATCTGTGTAGAGATCCCCCTAGCAAATATTACTCTAAGGTGTTCTCATCTGATCATGCCATGCTCTGGTATTTACACTGTGTGCTCTTGCAGACAGCAGGTCTCAGGGAGGAATGCCAGCTGTTATGGTCACCTGCAGTTGGGTCTCAGGTTACAGAGTCAGAGGCACTGTCCCAAACAACATTCTCTCCTGGGACAGAAACAGCATGAAGTTTCCACTCATTCGCCAGCAGGACAGGTGCACAGATTATTTTAAAATGTGTGTCTTCGGAATTTCAGTCAAAGCAGTCCAAAGATACCTTGAGACTCAGTCAAAAATCTCATCCCAAATAATAGCATGTTTCTAGTTGTCTTTCGTCAGTGATTGGTTTCATGTGTTCTTTGTATGTGAGTACCCCTCACCAAACCCTATGGGCTCAATATTGTGATGGGCACAAGGTCAAAATAAGCACAGCCAAGAAATTAAAGGGTAGAGAAAGATTTATTCCCTGCAGGAGGTACGGAGGGCATGGGAGTCACTTCCAGAGTAGCGCTATCTTTGAATGGCTGGAGCGTGGGGCTTTTTTTTTATTCAGAAAGCCTATGCAGCTGCCTAGGAAAAAAACACCTTAGGGGCAGGTGCATTCCTAAGCATCTCTGTTAGATACAGTTCAGGAAGGGGAGGTTACGTAGGGCACCCTTAGCTTAAGCACATGAATTCAAAAGTTTAAAGATACAGGCACCTCTCAGCATGCTCAAAATAATGAGGGTGATAGGCAGCTGCCTCTGAACATGCTCAGCTTTAAAAGTGGTGTGTGTGTGTGTGTGTGTGTGTGTGTGTGTGCATGTGTGTATTCACTGGTTTAGTTGTTACAGATGCATGAGTGTGTACATGTGGATGAAGGCCATAGGACAGACTCAGCCGTCATCAGCTGCTGTCCGTCTTGCATTGCTCGTGGGTCTGGTTTGGTTTTGAGGTGGGGGTCTCTTATTTGCCCAAACTGGCCCAGCAGGCGGGACTGTCTAGCCAGGGAGCCTCAGGGAGCCTCAGGCGTCTGCCTGTCTCTGTCTCTGTCTCTCATTGCTGAGTTACAGCCATGGCTTTTTAAATGTGGGTTCTAGGGGACGAAACTCAGAGCTTCATACTTGTGAAGCTATCTCCCCAGGCCCTAAGAAGTTTTATATAAAGCAGTGGTTCTCAACCTTCCTAATGCTTTAACACAGTTCCTCATGTTGGAACTGTGGGTTCCCAACCATAAAATTATTTCGTTGCTACTTTATAACCATAATTTTGCTACTGTTATGAATCATAATGTAAATATCTTATATGCAGCTTATCTGATCAGCAACCCCCAAAGGGGTTGAGACCCACAGGTTGAGAAAGGCTGATCTAAAGAAGAAGGAAAGAAAGAACAGTTTGAGATGCATTAATACAGATGTTTGTTTCTAGATACTGGTCTCGCCTTAGAGGCGACTGTGGCCATGCTTTATTTGGAAATCTAAGAGGGGGCAGACAAAAAGCAAAACAAAAATCATAGGAATTGTTCCCATAAGACCAGAATCTATTGTATGTCACATACACACACACACACACACACACACACACACACACACACACGCATGCATGCACGCACGCACACCAGGTAACTTTCTCATAAGGTGTATGCATTTTTATATAAGAACAAATAAGCTTTAAGTGACTTTACTACTTTATATTTAGAAGCAAAGGTGTGGGGGTACAGTCTGTCAAAGGAAGTGTTTTACATCGTGTTTCTAAGTGCTCATTCCATACTCTAGTGACTTATAGGAGTCACAAAAATACATAGTAACTTTAGGTACAGGTGGCAATTGACTTAAGAAAAAAAATAGGGAAGTGGAAATAAAAGCCACTGAATTTATTTGGCAAAATACTAAAAGACCTATAGAGAAGATATATTTAAAATATCTAACTGATGAAAATTGCATGCATTGGTATATATTCAAAGTCCCCACCTGATGCTTTGATTAATATAAAGACATGTTGTGTGCTGGGTTTAGAGGTGGACGCCTTTAATCCCAGCACTTGGGAGGCAGAGGCAAGTAGACCTCTGTAAGTTCAAGGCTAGTCTGGTTTGTCCATAGAGAGTTCCGGGACAGCACAGATGAGGTAGAGAGACCCTGTCAGAAAAACAAACAAACAAACAAACAAACAAAGAAATGCTGTGTGATGTTTACCATAATCAACAGAGCTAACAGTGTCATCTGTAGCTGCCATTTATGTGTGGAGAGGACACTTAAAATGTGCTTTCTATCAGGTTCCGGTGGGCAGGGGTGAACTGTAGTCAGGTGCTCCACACCAGATCCCCAGAGGTTAGTCACTGTGACAGAAGGGGTGCACTCTCTTCACACCAGATCCCCAGAGGTTAGCCACTGTGACAGAAGGGGTGCGCTCTCTTCACACCAGATCCCCAGAGGTTAGTCACTGTAACAGAAGGGGTGCACTCTCTTCACACCAGATCCCCAGAGGTTAGCCACTGTGACAGAAGGGGTGCGCTCTCCTCTTCAGCATGGAGGTTTCTTGGAGACGAGAGGAAGAAGTACAACCTGTCATATAACTTCCAGTCCAAAAGAAACAAAGCCTTCCCATCATACATTATGCAATGTCAGTTATGATTTCCCTATGTTCCCACAGTAAATAGAAACCTAGCTCGGAGTTTCCTAGAAGCCACAGCAAGAAAGGAACCATGGCTATTGTGTCCTCACAGTTAAACACATTTCTTGGAACTATACCTTCTTGAAGCCGAGATTGGATCTCACTGATAAAAAGGACTGTGTGGTGTCCAGTGAGGACTCTCCTTTCAGAAACTACAATACTAACCCCCTTTAGAGCAGCTCTTCCTCCCAGAGGCAAAGGGCAGCAACCTGGGACAAGGCATGGGAGGGAGCCAGGACATTTCTTTTCACGGTATGACAAGTCCTGCAGATAAGATTTCCCTATGGTTCCAGAAATGTTCTCGGGTTGGAGATATGACCTAATAGTAAAGCACTTGCATAGCTTGTGAAAGGCCCTTGACTAACCCCCAGCACAGGCAGGCGTGCGCATGCACAAATACACACACACACACACACACACACACACACACACACACATGCATATACACCCATGCATGCACAGGAGCACACACAGACATATGTACACACATATACATACATGCACACACATGTACACACATGCTTATACACATATACATTTACATAGGAGTTCACATGCATACACACAGGAGCACACACACACACACATACACACAGTAACAACATGTGAATTATCATTCACAGTATTGCACAGATTTATAGTCAGTGCCATCAGTCCACTGTGGGACTTTGGGTAGGTGATGTCATGTTTGTGCTTCATTTCTCCTACTTGTAAAATAAGAATGATCATGCCTCAGTTGTAATTCTAAATGAGGTCATTGTTTTCACAATGTTATGGCTCTTTATTAAGAAATATATCTGTAAATCTAAAAGCTGTCATTTCAATTTAATCTTATACCTTTATCCTCTCTCATCGTCTCAAATGTTAAGTCCTTCTTCACTTTAATCCACAAAAGAAATAAGAATTTGATTGAGAGACATCTAATGATGTCATGTCTTCCTTCCACCGGTTTTATTTTTAAGGCTCCCCAGTGTGTGGGGATGCGAGGATGATATCACCTTTCACATATATATTCTTTTCCTTTCAATTTTGCAGAAATCTGCCTGGCTGGGACATGCCTTCTCTTGGAATGCTTGCAGGCCCATGCTGTTCTGTTGGTATCAAAGTTCAGTCAGAGATGATTTCTTTTTTTAATGGTTTGGCCTAAAGTTTAGTATCCTAAATTTGTTTATGCAAATGAACCTCATTTCAGGCTTCACTCCGCCCCTGCCTTGTTTAGCATTCTGTTCTATACTTAGGAATACAGAAGTCTCTTAGAAGATCTTTGGAGGGGAACCTGGGAAAGGGAAAATTTACATGTAAATAAAGAAATTATCTAAAAAAAAAAACAAAAAACAAACAAACAAAAAAAACAAAACAAAACAAGAAGATCTACAAACCTGGGGAAGGCCCTCGATGGTTGATAAAGAGGGGTAATTTGATGGAGTTTAGAATCACCGTGGAAACAAACCCTGGGCATTCAGAGAGGGAGTTTTGGAGGGGACCCATCCTTAACTAGGGGTGGCACCATCGCATGGGCTGGGTCTTGGAGTGAATAAAAGGGACAGCAGGAGTTGAGCACCAGCATTAATTCTCTCTGCCTCAGGTGTCTCAGGCTTCTGCTGCTGTGACTTCCCCACCATGCTGGACTGTAGCTGTGAGCCAAAAGAAACCCTCCTTCCTTGAGTTGCCTTTGCCAAGTGCCTTGTGACAGAAATGGGAACAGTAGCTAATATAACCAGGTGGACTAGGTCTTCCGTCTCCCAGCTGGTAACTTGGAGCAATTGTCTTAACCTTCCTGTGACTCCATCTCTGTAGCAAAGAAATGGCAATGGCAATACTAAGAACCACCCTCACCCTAGAGGGACTCAAGGTCATTAATCCAGAACACTATGTAGCTTATATTAAGTGGTCAACAAAAGGGGACTGTTATATTGGGTTTTGGTTTTGTTTGTTTTTTAAAGATTTATTTTATTTTATTTTATTTTATTTTATATGTATGAGTACACTGTAGCTGTACAGATGGCCGTGAGCTATTATGTGTGTGGCTGCTGGGAATTGAACTCAGGACCTTCTGCCGGCCCCGCTCGCTCCGGCATAAGTCACTGTAGCTATCTTCAGATGCACCAGAAGAGGGCATCCGATCTCATTATGGGTGGTTGTGAGCCACTATGTGGTTCTGGGATCCGAACTCAGGACCTTTGGAAGAGCAGTCAGCGTTCTTACCTGCTGAGCCATCTTGCCAGCCCCGACTGCTATATTGTTAAACCATGATTCCAACATCTGGAAAAAGTATGTTGTTATTAATATACATATTGGCTTTAAGTTTCTCCCAGAACCAGAGTTCTGCCTCTTACTGTCAGTGGAGACACAAGCAAATGACTCAGTTTCCCCTATGTAGCATAGAGGCAATTAAGACTGGTCACAGAAGTCCCTTGTGATGGTCAGATATGATAGTGATAGCATGTATGGTGTTAGACAGATGGCTGGCACAGAGAGGTTGGTGGATAATTGGTGCCTACATTTTAGTCAGCTAAACATTGTGTTTGTTTTTATTGTTGATGTCTTGTGCTTTGCTTTTTTTTGTTTGTTTGTTTGGTTTTTGTTTGGTTTTGTGTGTGTGTGTGTGTGTGTGTTTTAAAACAGGATCTTATGTAACCCAGACTGGCCTCAAATTCACAATGTAGTTGAGGGTGACCTTGAACTCCAGAGCCTTCTGCCTCCACCTTCCCAAAATACAGTTTTGATTCTAGGTAATTTACCTACAGCCGTGGTTCTCAGTGTCACAAAGGAGAATCTCCTAGGGAAGATTTGTAAGGCTGGCTGGCTGGCAGCCAGAGAATGTGATGATGTGAGTTTATTCTTAGTGGGGAGTGTGTTGTGGCCACATCAGCAAAGCCCGAATACTATGGATTAGCTATGGAATCCCAGTAGTAACTGTGGATCTGAGACCTTCCTCTGTGAGGCCTTTCTTAACGATGCCATGTCATGGATTAAAAATGTAGAAGGTCTGAGCTCCAGGTCCAACTCTAGTGTACTAGGTAGCAGGCCCTTCGATGAGGCAGGGAATGTTCGTACCAACATAATAGAGGATGCCCTGCATGCTTGCTTCCTAGTACATATGTCCATGGCCACATCACTAAAGCTTACAAAACGTTGCTCTTGAGTATGCGACTTCTGTCTCGGCCTTGAAGAGTATCAGATGCTAAAGTTGGGTAAGTTGGGGAGAATACAGTAGCTGAGGGACAGAGAGAAACTCTGGAAGCTTTGAAGTTAAGGGGAGAAGGGAGCCCTGGGCTATTTAGAAGAGTTTAGGGGAAATGGTAGTGTGGCTCAGTACTAGAGCCCCTGCTTAGCTCCGGGCTCTGTGTGCCACGCCCAGCCTCACAGGAACAAAGTTTGCAGAAAGAAATAGAAATGCTAAAGGAGAGTCACCTACTTGGGAGGATGGGAAGGTGGGAAACATACATTTTGCAATGTGAACCTTTTCAGTATCCATATTTGGGTGTGTCACACCCAGAGGCCACTCCTCCCAGAAGAAAGCTAGTGTTAATGGAAGAGAATTTCCTTTCCTTCCTTTCT